>CACRXK020007612.1:1946-22037 GCA_902702795.2 Paramuricea clavata
TGAGCGCAAGGTTCCTCACGCTGAGGACAAGGTTTCTCACGCTGAGGACAAGGTTCCTCACGCTGAGGACAAGGTTCCCCACGCTGAGGAGAAGGTTCTGAGTCAAGGTTCCTCACGCTGAGGACAAGATTTTTCTCGCTGAGCACAAGGTTTTCTCGCTGAGGACAGGGTTCCTCACGCTGAGGACAAGGTTCCCCACGCTGAGGACAAGGTTCCTCACGCTGAGGACAAGGTTCCTCACGCTGAGGACAAGGTTCCTCACGCTGAGGACAAGGTTCCTCACGCCGAGGACAATGTTCCTCACGCCGAAGATAAGGTTCCCCACGCAGAGGACAAGGTTCCTCACGCTGAGGACAAGGTTCCTCACGCTTATGACAAGGTTCCTCACGCTGAGGACAAGGTTCTTCTCGCTGAGGACAAGGTTCCTCACGCTGGGGACAAGGTTCCTCACGCTGAGGACAAGGTTCCTCACGCTGAGGACAAGGTTCCTCACGCTGAGGACAAGGTTCCTCACGCTGAGGACAAGGTTCTTCACGCTGAGGACAAGGTTCCTCACGCTGAGCACAAGGTTCCTCAAGCTGAGGACAAGGTTCCTCACGCTGAGGACAAGGTACTTCACGCTGAGAACAAGGTTCCTCACGCTGAGGACAAGGTTCCTCACGCGGAGGACAAGGTTTTCACGCTGAGGACAAGGTTCCTCACGCTGAAGATAAGGTTCCTCACGCTGAGGACAAGGTTCCTTACGCTGAGGACAAGGTTCCTGACGCTGAGGACAAGGTTCCTCACGCTGAGGACAATGTTTCTGACGCTGAGGGCTAGGTTCCTCGCGCTGAGAACAAGGTTGCTCACGCTGAGGACAAGGTTCCTCACGCTGATGGCAAGGTTTGTCACGCTGAGGACAAGGTTCCTCACGCTGAGGACAAGGTTCCTCACGCTGAGGACAAGGTTCTTTACGCTGAGGACAAGGTTCCTGACGCTGAGGACAATGTTCCTCACGCTGAGGGCAGGGTTCCTCAAGCTGTGGACAAGGTTCCTCACGCTGAGGACAAGGTTCCTCACGCTGAGGACAAGGTTCCTCACGCTGAGGACAATGTTCCTCACTCTGAGGACAAGGTTCCTCACGCTTAGGACAAGGTTCCTCACGCTTAGGACAAGGTTCCCCTCGCTGAGGACAAGGTTCCTCACGCTGAGGACAAGGTTCCTCACGCTGAGGACAAGGTTCCTCACTCTGAGGATAATAGTAGTGCGTCGTACTTGCTCATCCCTCAAACTTGTAAGTTATGATATAGTTTTTAAATGACAGATAGAGTAGTGAGAGAACTTAAAGCGTAAATACTCTACCATGCATTAAACATACTCTTAATAAGCCTATTATTATTGTATTATTTTATTAGAATCTAGTTTTACGTGAAATTGCATTTTTAAAAGACGTGAATCGTGAAACGGCTTTTTTTTCGTTGGTAAACGGGATCCGTACCCCTCTTTCCCACCTCAAAAAAGGCAAAGGAAATTGGTGAGCCCTTATTTTATATTAATAGGTTTATTGCTGAGTTTTAACAACGAGCAAGTGGTCTTGTGGTAAAGCCCAGAGGCGTAGCCAGGATTTTTGTTCAGGGGGGCCGAGCAAAAACCCAGGTGGGGCCAAGCCTCCAGTGACTCGAGACGCCAAAGTCGTCAATCCGTCCCAAAGTGGGGTGGGGGGAGGGATTAGTACTCCAAATTAGGAAGTTCCAGTGATATGCTACCCGAATTTTGTTTTATTTTTGGTACACTGAAATGGGATTTCTAGCGTTTTGGAGGCACTTGTAAAGTTATAGTACAATGTGCTGATCTTAAATCCATTTTTAACCATGTGAGAAATCCGTTTTGCAGAATCTTCACTTTGATATCCGCGCACAGTGGTTCACACACAATAACATTCAGGGGACTGTATTCTATCGATTTATTTCATTGGAAAGATTATCTATTTACAACGCGATTTTAGACTTCCTCGTCTCGCTAGGATCTGATCACAACTGAATTTATATATTTGCCTCAATCAATGTTGGTATTAAATTACAATGAATCACTATGACGTATTTTAAGCAATACTATATACATATTTGTACATTAAGTAGCAGAAGCAACTGCTGTGCGGAAAACTGGCGGCACTGCGCTGGGAACTTACAACACCCCACCCACCTTGATTCATAAAGGATTCATCTATGAATCAAGCATCGCCCTTGTCTTCGCTTTGGAAGTAACAGCAGCAGCTCGTCTTGGACGCTCATGCAAATCATGCAAGGAACCTTCTTACTCAGCTGAAGGGGAATTCTCTTCCTTCCCTTTCCCACCCGGTCGAGCTTGAATCTCTAACGGGTAAAGTTTCTGGACCGGTCTTTTCAGGTAAACTGGTCTACCCTTCCCTGCAACTCTTACTTTGGCTCCTCTAATTTCCTTGTCCTTTCCTATAATTAGTTCTTCTACTTTCGCTAATTTCCAATTACCTCGTTTCTCTCCCTCTCCATACACTGTCACTACATCTCCCTTCTTCACACTCTTTCTCGGATTTTGACTCTTACATTTATGAAATTCTCTCAACCCTGTCAGGTACTCACTTTGCCACCTCTTCCAGAAATGTTGTAATTTCAACGTAATATACTTAAATCTTTCTCCACAGCTACGTTCCTCTCTAACTACTTCCCTCTGTGGTATGAAGTTAATAGCTCTACCATAAATTAGGTGTGACGGTGTCAAAACCTCTCCTTCACACTCTTCATACTCATCTGTTAATGGTCTAGCATTTAATGTACCCTCTATCTCTACAAGCACTGTGGTAAGCTCATCTACTGTCAATTTAGCATTACCTAGAACCTTTCTAAGACACCGTTTAACACTCCGAACCATTCTCTCAAAAAATCCTCCCCACCAAGGCGCTCTTTCTAAATTAAACCTCCATGTTACTCGTTTGGTTTGCAATTCCGCCTTAACCTTAGGGCTTAGGTTGGTTAAACAACCGTCTAACTGCCCTTTCTGCTGCCTGAAACGTTTTGGCATTGTCAGATACTATAAGGTCATATACTCTCCTAGCAGCAAATCTCCGTAGACAACACAAAAATGTCTCTGCAGATAAATCCCTAACTAGCTCCAAATGTATAGCTCTAGTCACACAACAAGAAAACAATGCTATATAAACCTTACTTGGACATTTTGCACAACACTTTACAAACAATGGACCTGCAAAATCTATTCCCACATTAGAAAAGGGTGCAGCTTCCCTAACTCGAAATCCTGGCAAATCTGTCGTCTGTGCTACACTATATGCTTGTCCCTCTAATCTTTTACAGGTGACGCATCTACCTAAAATCCGCTTCACCATTTGTCTTCCTTTCACAACCCAATATTTTGTCCTTAATCTTCCTAAGATTGCCCGTACACCACAATGATGCACTTCACTGTGACATTTCTGGGCAATCAATTCAGTCAGTCTGTGGTCCTTGGGTATAATGATTGGGTGTTTGGTATTGAACTCCAACTCAGAATTATGTAATCTACCTTTACATCTCAGAATGCCTTTCTCTTCCATCAAACCTAAACTATTACTCAGTTGGGTGTACTTTCTATCTACTTTCCACCCTGCCTGAGCCTCTTTAATCCATATATTCTCTGCCTCAACTAACTCATTCGCTGTCAACTCTCCACTTCGCCTATCAATGCCCCTTGCTTTTGCTCGTACATTAAACCCAAACCTGAGTACCCAAGCTGTTACCCCCAAAAGTCGTTCTCCTGTCCCATAATCATTCAAGTCAATCACTCTACTTACACTAGCTGGCTTTTTCACCTTTATAACCATAACTACAGACTTTCGTTCCTCTTCCAAAACTGTCTTTGTCTTATCAGTAGCCTCAAATTTTGGCCACTCCTCTTTTGACTTAGTTAGCCAATCTGGCCCCACCCACCATAGCTTGTTATCTTTCAACCGTGAAGCAATTACACCTCTAGACCCAATGTCAGCAGGATTTCCAACCCCGGGACAATGCCCCCAATCCCCTTTGTTCGTTAGGTTCAAGATCTCATTTACTCGGTGGTGGACAAATTGTTTCCATTCACCCCTATTCATTATCCAGTAGAGTGCTGTCATGCTGTCAAGCCAAAACTTGGTACTATCTATCCTAACTTGGTTTTCAAGTGACGCTTTTACTGACTTCATAATTTGCGCTAACAGCCTCGCTGACATTAACTCTAACCTGGGAATACTAGTTGCTTTTAAGGGAGCTACTCTTGCCTTTGATGTCAATAAGCAGACAGAAACCCCTACATTAGTACAATACACAAAATATACAACTGCACAGTATGCCTTCTTGCTCGCATCGCCAAATCCATGTAAGGTACACTCCAAAACATCTTCTGCACGATGTTGATATATACAGCGAGGAATGGTAATTTCTTTAGTTTCTATCAAATCCATGTACCAACCCTCCCACTTATGCAGTAACTCCTCAGTGAAGTTTTCATCCCAATCAACTTTATCCTTACATACTTCTTGGAACAATATTTTGGCACATACAATCACTGGACTAACTATTCCGAGAGAATCAAATAAACTTGCTAAAACACTCAGTAGATTTCGCTTTGTAGGTGATAAGGTTTTTGCCCTTTCCCCCACTCTCGCAATCTCAAACTTAAACAGCTCATCGCTCTTGTTATCCCATGCCTGTCCTAACATTTTATGGCATTTTGATTCACATACTGTTACTCCAAGGGATAGTTTTGCATATGATTGATGATCCTCAACAATGTGTTTTATCTTACATTGGTCTGTCTCATACACCTTAATTTTACTTTCCAATAGATTACTGTTAGTTGACCACTTTCTTAGCTTGAATCCCCCTTGTGCCATTCTACTCATAGTCTTATCATATAACTGAAATGCCTTATCTACCGTACTTTCCCCACTAACTAAATCGTCTACATAGAAACTTTCTAGCACCTTCTTCACAAACTCAGGATCGGTTTCAAGATACTTTAAGACATGATGCCTTAATGTTGCATTGAGTAAGAATGGAGATGCATTCAATCCAAATACTACTCTACAAAACCTATAAACAACTGTTTCCCACTTATCACTCTCAATATCATTTACCCACAAAAACCTCAAACAGTCTCGATCTGCCTCATCAACCTCCACATTCAAAAAAGCCTTTTCAATATCGCCTACTAAAGCAATCCTGTTTTCTCTAAACCGTATCAGTATGCTATATAGTAATGGATTGAGGGATGGCCCAACATGCAAGCAGTCATTAAGTGATGTTCCTGACTTACATTCCTTAGATGAAGCATCATAAACAACCCAAACCTTTGTGGTCACTGCATCCTTGCGAATGACCGCCTGGTGTGGTAAATAATTAACTTTATCAACTTTCTCTAATGCTGCTACTGGTTCTACAATCCCTTGCTCTACCTGTTCTCTGATGATAGAATCATACTCTGTCAACAATGCTGGCTCCTTCAATCGTCGCAACTGATTCCTCATTCTACCTAAGCTATTTGCATAATTGTCAGGCAATTTGTCGTGGCTTTCTTTCCAGGGTAGTTTCACTGCATATCTACTACCTGTAAAAGATATGCCATCTAAAAACTCCTCATGAACTTTATCTTCCTCACAGATACCTAACCCTTCAAAACTCCACAGCTTCTGTACATTACTCTCCAAACTATCTTCATTATTCATTGTCTGAGCTACAAAATTTACTTGGGCTAACTCTGCTCCCTCTATATCTTGCACTCTCAAAGGCCCTGATAAAACCCATCCTAACTCAGTTTCTATGGCAACTGGCTGTCCAGATTTACATCTTTTGGTTACACCTTTCTGAAAATTCCAGAGGTAGTCTGCCCCTATCAACACATCTATCTCTAGCTCACCCTGACACTTCGAAACATCTGAAAACCATATACCTTTCAAATGTGGGTATTCTCTCCTTGCTAGTTCTACATGGCTATTCTGTATTCTACAGATTTCTGGCATTACAAATGCTTCTAAGGAGATAACCTTATTCCCGTTAACAGGTTCAAGCTTTAATTCGACCACCTCCCTGTGCTCGGCATTGGTACATTTTTGAACGAACGTATTAATCCCTAACAATTCCCTTCTTAAGCCCTTGGGATTCACAAGACTAGCTGCTTTAGAAGTAACAAAGGAACGATAACTTCCCGCATCAAAGAGAACCCGCACCTTAGCCACCCTTTCACCCCTTAAAACCCCGCGTGCAGTTTGCAAGGCAACCAGGCTACCAGTTCCCGCATGCAAGTTACTACTGGAACTAGTCACATGAGTATTAACAGGGACCTGTTTAGATTCTTCGTCAGGTTTTACTGTTTTATCACGTTTATCGTCTTCTTTAGGGCTTGCATCACACAATACAACATGATGTGCCCCATTGCAAACATTACACCTACTTTTAACAGTACAATTACTGGCTCTATGGCCCTTAAATAAACAAAGAAAACATCTACCGTATTTACGAGCCAAACTCTTTCGTGTCCTCGGATCTTTCACTCCCTCACAGTCTTCATGGTTGTGGTTCTTCAGACAGAATACACAGTTCCTCTCCTTTCGTTTGCTAACAATGCGGCTGCAGTTTCATGATGATGTTGGCCATATTTCTTTATATTACCCGAATTTCGCTCGTGTCTTTCCTGCTCTCGATCCGAATTTGTTCCTACTGCATTGTGCGCTTCACAAAGTTCGAGTTCCTTCTCAAAAGCGTTTAACATTTCTTCCATCGACCATTCCAGAAAGTTCTGCCCTCGCGTGATGGTCAAACGAAACTGTTCTGGCAACTTTTCCATGATTGTCGGAACAACAATGGCTGAATACGAGTCTTTGTTCACTCCCAGGGCTTTCAATGCGCAGTTGTTCGCTTCGCAGCTGTCATACAACTTCCGTAATCTTTGTGTATCTCTTTCTTTATAAACCGCTGGCAATTGTATCAGTTCATTTACGTGCGCCCGTTGTACTGCGCTTTTCTTTTTGAACCGTTTCTTTAACAATTCCACCGCACACTTGTAATTCGCTCCCGTCAACGAGAGACCAGCGATGGTAGACTTTGCTGGCCCTTCCAAATATCTGTGCAGATAGGCGAACTTGTCAACATCCGACAATTGGTCATTGTTGTCTATCGAGCTGGAAAATCCATTCCAAAACTCTGGCCATTCACAAATCTTTCCGCCAAAATTCCGTAGTCTAAGTTTCGTAAGCTTCGCTCTTATGATTTTACCCGCACTTGATATTGAAACATGACTTTGATCAAGGTTTCCTTCGGCTGATGTGAGAATCGTTGGCGTCAACAATGGCAGGCTTTGTCCTCCGAGTTTTCCTAGCGGGTCATCGAGTTGAAGCAACGTTCTTTCCAATTCTGCGATCGCTTCGCTCTTTCAACATTTTGATTTTGTCTCGTAATGTGATCTGGCTTTGTCTCAGCCATACTAAGTCCTTCTCTGGGCTCTCTGGGCTTGCTTTCGGTATCGCTTCAATTATCTTTGCCACAAGCTTACTTGCCGATGCTCTGTGGCCTCCTCTAACTCCCTTTTTCTTTGCCAGATCGTCCATACTCTTCGTTTTCAAACTTTACGAAATCTTTCCACTATTGACAGCAGCGCAAATATCAAACGTTCTTTGTTCGCAGCCTCGTACACAATTCACAAATCCGGTTCGATCGGACCCAGAATCTTCACTTTGATCTCTGCGCACACTGGTTCACACACAATAACATTCAGGGGACTGTATTCTATCGATTTATTTCATTGGAAAGATTATCTATTTACAACGCGATTTTAGACTTCCTCGTCTCGCTACGATCTGATCACAACTGAATTTACATATTTGCCTCAATCAATGTTGGTATTAAACTACAATGAATCACTATGACGTATTTTAAGCAATACTATATACATATTTGTACATTAAGTAGCAGAAGCAACTGCTGTGCGGAAAACTGGCGGCACTGCGCTGGGAACTTACAACAATTGGTCCCAGAAAATGTTTTTGCTGGCAGAAAGAAAAAAGGGAAGGAAGAAAAAAGGGCAAAGAAAGAAAAGAAAGAGGAAAGAAAGAAAAGAAGAAAAAGAATAGAAAGAAAGAGAAACTGCACCAATAAGTAACCATTTTGTTCAGGGACAGACATTTAAACTAGGTGTAGGGGGTGCCCCCAAACAGGGGCGGAACCTGGAGTTTTCGTACGTTAGTCAAAGTTTTCGGATGTACAATCTAGGGGGTCTGTCCCCCAGGAATTTTTATATTTTTAAACCTCAGAAATGCAATTTACATCACGCTGGAAGCAGCTTTGACAAACAATTAACTTCATGAAATGGGAGATAATTATAGCAACTATCAGTTTGACTGACTCTCACAACCCACTCCTTAGGGAAAAGTAAAGGAGAAGTACTTGCAGAAATGGGATAATTGTGGAAGATGTTTCATTTTATCAAATTACAGATTGTAGTATTATGTTTAACTATCTCATGATAGTACTACACTAATTTTTGTTGCCTAATAGCCTTGTTGAATCATTGATCACTTGACCTGTAATCACTACAGTGTAATATTACTCAAATATAAAAATATTTCCTACGGAAATATGTTTTTTTATGTCACAAGCCTGAATTATAGTGATAAGATAAAAGTAGGAAATAATACGTGACATAAGTGGTAACACACTGCTTACTGAGCTTTTATCTTTCACATCATATATCACTTGAGGTTGAACATGTTATATGAGTAACCTATATTGATCATTAGTGGAGCTATATGATTTATAATAATAGAAGTATCTTTCAGTTATAAATTATCGAAAAATTTGTTCTATACTCAGTACGCGATCAAAGATGGCGACCGATCAACAACGTGGTCCCCAAACAAGAAGCTGCGCTGAAACACAGCGTGCTGATTTTGATGCCTATTTTGCTTCAGAAGAGTTTGAGTCACTGGTCAACAAAGCTGTCTCAACCGAATTCACTCGTTTTATATCATCTGAAGAGTTTAAAAACTTGTTCACTATCACTACAAAATCCATTATTACTCAAGTTGTATCAGACGTTGTTATTAATGAAATTGAGGAAGCTACGAAGCCGCTTCAACATCAAATTGATAGTTTGAAAGATGAACTTAACAAAACTCAAATTCACGTCAAATCACAACGAGCAATATTCACGCCGCTGCAATATCAGGATCTTTGGAATTCAGGAGATTGAAGGGGAAAATTGTTCGGAAGTTGTTCTAAATTTTCTCAAGAAGGAGCTGGGTTTAGGGATTGCTTTTGAAGATATTGATCGTTGCCACAGACTAGGTCCTTCTCGCGGGGATGGCTTGAGAGCTATAATTGTTAAATTTGTCAGCTATCGAGTTAAGTCAGAGGTGCTTAAATCAAGAAAAAAATTAAAGGGAAGGAAATTGTACATATATGAAGATCTCACAGCTACGAACATGATGCTGTTACGCGAGACACGAGATTGCTTTCGGGGTTATTCTGTCTGGACAGCTGATGGCAAGGTGCTAGTCAAATTTACTGATGGGAAAGTCACGCGGATTCAATCGAAGAAGGATATTGATGAGTTGATGAAATGCACTCCGCATATGAACTAACCAATCCTATACTATCTATTTAAAAAAATTATTCCTATAACTCATATGATTAATTCTATTTCTTTAATTCTTGTGTGGTATTTTTCTCTATTTAAGATCTGTGTGTATTCACTTGTGCAGCCCGAGGTAAGTTTGTTGTGTAAAAGGTTTTGCAATGGGGGTTAGCCTCGAGATTTATAGAGCAGCTATTGGGGTTTTCAATCAATGTTTTGTCTGTTTGTGTAAACTGACGATATTGTTTAATTTTAATAGCAACTGGCTAATTGTTATATTCGTGTGGCTATGTATATTCTAGCCCTCCACGGCCCTCCACGTAACTTCACTTTAAACATGGGTCATATAAATATGCTAGAAGTCTAAATTGCACTGACAAATTTGATGAAATATGTTCTCTCACTCACGATGTAAATTTGGATATTTTAGCTGTTTCAGAAACCTGGTTAAATAACAGTATTTCTAGTGACACTTTACATATTCAAGGTTGTGCTCCTATAATTCGTTTAGATAGGCAATGTGGTCGGAGGGCTGGTGGTGTTGCTCTTTTTATTTCATCAAACATTGTATATAAATGACGCTTTGATCTTGAAAATTGGGAATTTGAACTGCTTTTTGTTGAATTTAAGATTAGTCACACTAAGTTTATTTGTGGTGCCTGTTATCGACCACCAAATTATAGCACTGAAAACAATTTAGCTTTCTTAGATCACTTGCAAAACTGTTTGGATAGAATATATTTAGAACCTAATACCTTTGTTGTACTCCTTGGGGATTTCAATGCTCATTTTGATGAGAGTTCCGTATCACCAAGCACCGATTTTGGTGCGTGTTTATATAGTTGGATGGAATGTAATTGTCTGTATCAGGTAATTAAAGAACCAACACGCGTGACTTCACATAGTGCTACGTTGTTGGATCTTATAATAACAAATTACCCAGGATACTTTGTCTTCTCTGATGTTTTAAGTCCTCCTAGTGGCTGTGATCACTCGTTTGTTTACGCTCGTATAAATGTTTTCCCTGAGAAACAAAAATGTTATAAACGTCGGATTTGGGATTTTTCCAAAATTGACTACACTGTACTACATACAAATCTACTTAATATTAATTATGAGGACATTTTTGTGAATACTGATAATATTGATGACTTGTATTTTAAATGGTATGAAACATTTCGCGAAGCATTGGAATTTAGTATACCGAATCGGATAGTAACAATTCGTCCAAGAGATAAGCCGTGGATGAGTTCTGATACTAGAAAGGCAATTCGTAAGAGAAATAGGTTATTGAAATACTATTGCCGTCATAAAAGTCCAAGAGCTTGGGAAAACTACAGGATGCAAAGGAATTTGACAACATTTCTCATACGGACTGCTAGGAGGAAATACTATGCAAATCTCAGTGACAAATTACAAGATCCAGAAATAGGCCAAAAGAAATGGTGGGGCATAATTAAATCACTTTATGGAAATAAAATCCATTCAAATATACCTGCACTACTTGAAGGAGATCGGATGATAACGGATGCGAAAGAAAAAGCTACGTTATTTAATGACTATTTTTGTTCTGTATGTCAGATTGAAAATGGTGACACTGCTTTACCGAGTTTATCTGCTTTTCAAAATTCAAAGTACCTTGCTAATATTTCTACTTCAGAACAAGAAATAAATATTTTATTGAGAAATGTTGATCTTTCTAAAGCTTGTGGTAGTGACGGTATCAGTAATTTTATACTTAAAATATGTGCTGAATATATAGCTGATCCTTTATGCCGTATTATTAATGAATCACTTTTGCAAGGAGTCTATCCTTCCTTGTGGAAGTTTGCAAATGTTATTCCAATATTTAAAAAGGATGATCGTCAGAGTAAAGTAAATTATCGCCCTGTTTTGTTGCTAGCTTGTTTGTCAAAGATTTCTGAAAAAGTTGTCTTTATAATTTTTTATTGGATATAAACTTCCTAAATCCATTTCAATCGGGATTTCGACCTGGTGATTCTACTGTTAACCAACTAATTTTAATAACTCATAAAATTTACGAAGCTTTAGAACAAGGCAAAGAAGTTAGGATGGTTTTTCTGGATATTAGTAAGGCTTTTGACAAGGTTTGGCATAAAGGTCTCCTATACAAGCTCGAACATCTTGGCATTCGAGACCCCTTATTAAAATGGTTTAAAACTTATTTAACTGGGAGAAAACAACGCGTAATTATTGATGGCCAGTCATCTGACTGGAGAGAAATTAAAGCAGGTGTACCCCAAGGCTCTGTGTTAGGTCCTTTGCTTTTTCTAATCTATATCAATGATATTACTACCGACCTTCAGAGCAGTTCTTTTCTTTATGCTGACGATACGTCCTTACTTGAAGTAGTCGATGATCCTGACGCTACTGTGGCAAAGCTAAATGATGATCTTGAGCTTATAAATACATGGACTCATAAATGGCTTGTAACCATAAATTCTGATAAAACTAAGTCTATGGTATTTTCTATCAAACGTCAAAAGCCTTTGCATCCACAGTTAAAATACGATAATCAAATTGTTGAGTCTGTTAGTAATCATAAACATTTAGGTGTCACCCATTCTTCTAATCTTTCGTGGAGAACGCATGTGTTTAATATTTATGAAAAAGCATAAAAAAGACTGAACCTTTTGAAGGGTTTGAAATTTAGAATAAATAGAGCAGCTTTAGACAATCTATACAAGGCACTTATAAGGCCTATTCTAGAATATGCTGATGTTCTTTGGGACAATTGCTCCCTGAGTGAGTGCGACCTTATTGAATCAATTCAATATGAATCCGCAAGAGTGGTCACGGGCGCTATGAAGGGCACCAGCAGATCAAGATTGTTAGAAGAGTTGTCATGGGAAGATATGAAAACAAGGCGATCCATGCATAAACTTGTTTTATATTACAAAATTGTTAATAACCTTACTCCAAATTATTTATCCGATTTGCTGCCCCAGACAGTGCAACAAAGGTCAGGGTTATTATTGAGAAATTCAGAGAATATTACTTTGTATAGGTCAAGGGCGGACAGATTTAAAAAATCTTTCTTTCCTTCAGCTACGTCAATGTGGAACAATCTCCAGGTTAGAGAACGTAATATATCCACTGCTCAAGCATTTAAACGTTCGTTGCTTGAGTACTTTGACATCGTGAATTACAATAAATTATATGATTTTGCCATCGATAGGTTTTCGTCGATATTACATACTCGCTTGCGTTTAGGTTGTTGTGGCTTAAATTATTACTTGTTTAAAGTTAAATGTAAAATGTCTTCAATATGTGCTTGTAATGAGGATCACGAATCTGTTCCTCACTATTTGTTAAAATGTCCCCGATATGCTGCTCCTAGACAAAACTTACTCTCGAGTGCTGCACAAATTTTTGGTAATAACTGGTATCTCTTGTCGAATTTAGAAAAAGTCAACATTTTTCTTCACGGTTCTACGAATTTGGATATGTTAGATAATCTGAATCTTTTTATGTTTGTTCAACAATATATAAAGGAAACCAAACGTTTCCTTCAATAGTCGAATATGTGTTAATCTGACTGATAAGGGAACCAGTTGTTCAACTTTCCGTGTGTGATAAATTTTTCTTTTTTTTTATCAGTGTGAAAATGTGTAGCATGAGCCCCGTAGATGAGCTTCATGCTCTTGGGTAAACGCTAGTGAAAATTAATAAATATGTTTATACAAAAAAGCTGAATTGCATAATCTATTTACAAGCTATTATAACACGAATTTAAAATTACATTAGATGCTAACTTTAGATATAAGACAGTTCAAGAAAATTTTTAACTACAAAGGTCAAATTGTATTAAGACTTGCACATTGAAGGAATAAAAGTCCGCTTAAAGCGTTCAGTGCGTATCATTGGAATACTGAAGACTCGATTCTTTCAAATGTCATAGTTTACCTCTTGCAAAGGAGGTAGAAGATTGTGTAACTTATGAGATTCTGAACTCTTGATGGACGAGAATAACTTGTCGCATAACTTTATACGTCTATCTTTTAAAGTAGCTAAGTTAACCCATTCAGTCGCATTGCACCCTGATGCACCCTACTTTAGTATTTTACTCTGTCTAACGCCAGAGTATTTTACTCTGTCTAACGCCAGACTATTTTACTCTGTCTAACGCCAGACGATTTTACTCTGTCTAACGCCAGACGATTTTACTCTGTCTAACGCCAGACGATTTTACTCTGTCTAACGCCAGACGATTTTACTCTGTCTAACGCCAGACGATTTTACTCTGTCTAACGCCAGACGATTTTACTCGTCAAAGGGAGAGCGCTGGCGCTTAATGGGTTAAACTTCTGCAGGTTATGTTCATATGACTGGTTTGGGGAAATGATAGCCAGCGCTCTCTTTTGGACGTTTTCTAAGTCATCACACAAATATTTCGGGAGGGAATGGTGGAAAACCTGCGAGCAGTATTCCAACAGAGGTCTAATACATGTACAGAAAAAATTTCGGATGTCTGCAGTTGGTACTCCAGAACGTTTTAGTAAAATTAGGAAGTATGTACGCTTATTAGCTTTTCTCATTATTTCACCAATATGGACGTTCCACTGGAGGTCATTTGAGAGATTCAGACCTAAGATCTTTACATAGTTACAGTAGGTTACCATTTACTGTCAAAGGTTCGAAGACGTGTTTGCAATGCTTGACGTTGATGATGAGTTCTTTGCATTTCTTGGCATTTAGCTGGAGTTTATTTTCAGTGGACCACTTTTCAACTGATGTAACTGCATCTTGGACTTGACTATTTGTTTCAAGCTGGACAACTTCTGATATGGTTGTGTCGTCAACAAATTTCCAGCTACTAACATCTGGGATCTTTAGGTCATTAATCATAAGCAGAAACAGCCACAGTCCTAATTTGGTGCCTTGCGGGACTCCTGAGGATACATCTCCCCATTCGGAAAAGCAGTCATGTGAAAGTTTGACACGTTGTTTACGGTTCGTTAAGAAATCAGCTACCCAGCATGCGATGCTCCTGGGAATATTTAGGCTAAGGATCTTTTGTACCAGAATTTGATGGGTCAATTAGGTCAAACGCTTTTTTGTAGTCAAATAAGACCACTCTAACTGCGGCTCCTGTACTGTCAGTGGCTTGGGCCCAATGATAGATCATAGAGATAAGGGCATGTGCTGTCAAGGACTTCGGTATGGCTCCAAACTGGCTAGGGTTCGATGATCTCGAGAACAGCTGGCACAACGTATAATTTCACAACAAACTCCTCTGCAACTTTAGAAATAGCTGGTGTCAGGGAGACGGGTCTAAGGTGGTCTTCGACGGGGCTTTGTTTTGGTACTGGGATAACATCAGCTAATTTCCAGGAAGAAGGAAGACCTTGATTAGCAAAGGAACAGTTTATGATGTGGCGAATGGGATCAGAAAGTATCATGGCATATGCTTCAAGAATCCAGTTTGGGATGCCGTCAGGTCTGGGTGCTTTGTGTGGTAAATTCCGCAATACAGATGAGACAGCCTCGACCGAGTTTTGGGGCAGTTCAGAGTTTGATTCGAAAGGGGCAGGAGGGTCAATGCTTTGATAATTTTGCATCGGTTCTAAAAAAGCCGAATTAATCATGGCAGCAATTACGTGCGGAGAAAGTGAATCAATACCTGAAATTTGCAGTTGAGAACATAGAGACTCAGAGCCACAAGGTGTCGCCATTCCAGCAATACGTTTAACTGTGTTCCACCACTGGCTTGGTTTTGTTTGCTTAAGGTGCTGGATCTTAGAAGCAAAGTACCTGCTTTGGAGGGTTTTCCTTTTTCGATTGACAAGGTTTCGGTAATGACGATAGTTTTCCATTTCCCCATTTGAAAAGGCTTGATTTGATTAGTTCTTTAAAGTCAGAGGTAACCCATGGGGGATCATTTACATGAAGTTTTATTCGCTTTAGAGGCATGATTGTGTCAACGCCAATGGTAATTAAATCAACAAGAAGTTGTAACTTGACTTCACAGCTTTCAACATCTTCGAGGAACGGCCAATGGATGGAACTTAGGTACCTACCGAGTTCGTGTTTTCTACTTGGGCGGGTGTCTCGTCTCATCAGGGTTTTCCTGCTAGAATTGGAGTTAGGTTACCGCACTTTGGGATGAAGAAGGACACCATTGTGGTCCGAGAGACCGAAAGGAGGGATGGAGTGAACAGAATTGTGATCATAAATCTGGTACATGTTGGTGATTATGAGGTCCAAGATGTTGTTACCTCTGGTAGGGATGTGGACTAGTTGTTTCATTTTAAATTGGGTTAAGAGGCGGTGAATCTTCAGTTGGTTAAAATTGCCAGCCGGGAGAATGCCACATCCAGGGTAGAGGCTTTCTACAGAGATGAGTGTTGTTGTTAAGTAATGTAACATGACTTTGTCGTCAGAACTAGGTGGGTGATATATGATACCCACGATAATACAAGGAGTACCACAAGGCAATCTTGTAGGCCTAATATGAGACCATAGCACCTCCATTTCAGGTTCTTCCAATGCAGATAATCGTTTACAAGGAATTGTGGACCTGACGTATAGACACACGCCCCCGTGTGATTGGGAGACACAGTTTTTAAAGATAAATTATATCCAGGGACAAGGAGATGATTGTTGATAATTGAATCGTGTAGCCATGTTTCGGTGAAGCAGGCAGATCAGGATTCTCCTCTTGGATAACACAACAAACTTCGTCAATTTTAGGTAAAAGAGACATGGTATTCACAAGCAATATGCTAGGACCAAAGTCATATTTCGTTGTGCAAGTACCTATTAAAGGCAACAGTTTGACATTCGTGAGATTTGCATTGTTCGCTTCCTTAGTACTATGTTGGAGTTTGGTAACATTTCTGTTGGTAATTCTCACAGGAATGGGATAACTTGGTACTGTAGATGGTCAGTTGAATTCCAAATATATAGACTCATTATTTAAACGATTAGTAGTTGGGCCAAAAGGGTTAGGGTTTGAATGAGTGTTAGAGGTATACAGGGAAGAGGTCTCACAATTCAATGTACAGGAGGTTTTGTCATTATTGACATGAGTGGTGGGGGACTTGTCAGTGGGGGCATATGTGGAGGTACATACAGGTACGGAAACGGCTGAGACGGGATAAAACCATGGGAAATGAATTGGGGGGAAATAACTTGGGTCGTACGGAAAAGGAAATTGGTTATTACTGCATTGTGGCATGTTAGGGGGGGGGGGAGATCTTTCACCACACTTCTGTTGAGATGTCTTTCCGCGTGTTCCAGGTAGGACATTCTCATGTAAGAAGTCACATATGTGTCCCTTTAAACAGTATCCTCGCCTTTTCAGAAACAGGCATGCCACTAGAGCTTTTTTCGTTTTCGAGCTGTGTTGGCAGGATCAATGTTATTTTTGTTCGGGTCGTGATTATAGTAATTTTGGGTTGGATTTTGTTTGGGAGATGGACTTTCGATGGTGATTAAACTTCCATTATTTTCCCTCGACCTAGCTGATGTTTTAGATGTAGCCGATGGGATTTCAATGATACTTGGGTTTGCATAATTAATTTCTAGATTATCCAGTTGTATGCTGTTACAGGATGACTTTTCGGTTGAGATGTTGGTTGTATTTATCGTAGGACCATGATCGTTTCTGGTGATTGGGCTTGCATTATTTCTATTCATATTAAGTGGCGTTTTGACTGCTGATGGACTATTAATTGGACTTGGATTGTTTGTGTTTAAATTATGCAGTTTCACACTGCTAGTGGGTGTTGTTACGCTTGGAGTATTAATTGGATTAGTTGCCGGCCCATGATCATTGTTCTCCTGGTTATTACCTGTTAATCTAAATACTAGATTTTCAAGGGACATAAGTTTCGATTTTTAAAATTTTTTTCGTTTTGTCTGTGTTGGCAGGATCAATGTTATTTTTGTTCGAGTCGCGATTATAGTAGTTTTGGGTTGGATTTTGTTTGGGAGATGGACTTTCGATGGTGATTAAACTTGCGTTATTTCTATTCATACGAGTGGCGTTTTGACTGCTGATGGACTATTAATTGGACTTGGATTGTTTGTGTTTAAATTATGCAGTTTCACACTGCTAGTGGATGTCGTTACGCTTGGAGTATTAATTGAATTAGTTGCCAGCCCACAATCATTGTTCGCCTGGTTATTACCTGTTAATCTAAATACTATATTTTCAAGGGACATAAGTTTCGATTCCTTTCGATTCCTCTTGATCATTTCCTCTTGATGCTGTATAATGGCTTCCATATTTGCTTGTTTGGCTTTAAGTAACTTAGTGTTCGACGCATTTTGGGAAATTACTTCAGGTAATAATTTGCCTTCCAAGATTGCTATGTCTAATTTAATACCTTCAAGTTCAGTTGTTATGCTACTGTTTATAGATTCACAGTCATAGTTACATACCGTAACTAAGGCATCCCTTGCTTCGCTTTTATCGATGGACATAACTCTGGAGATTCGCTGTTACCGGACATATTCAGGGTCTCAGAGCACCCATGATCACTGTCCGTAGCTCTGACATTTGTCAACTGAGATGTCTTATTACGTGTCTCAGAGCACCCATAATCGTCATCTGTGCCTTCAACATTTGTCAGCTGGGGAGGTACCCACTGCCTATATCAAGTCGCTGCTCGATGGCTTGTTTGTTTCTCCCAAGATCTTCAGTTCTTTATTGTCTTCTATTCCATTTTATTGAGACTGATTCGCCCCAGAACCGCTTTACATCACCGCCTGGCGAAGACCATTGCCCAGTTAGATTTAATTCGTTTTTAACCAATACTTTTAGCTGAGATAAATCACCCGTCCAGATAAACTCTGAATTTTTGACAAACAGACAATCATAGAGACTCGTAATAGACATTTTCTAACGAGATTGGTAACATACAATTTGGAATATCATGGAGCAACTTAAGACATATCTTACATGTCTTCCTTTTTGCCTCTTGATCAAGTCTTTGAAAAACTCACGGGTGTATGTTTTTCCAAATTGAATGAAAAACCTAAGGAACGGGAAGGGAGTTCTTCTTGACACAGATATCTCATATTCATTTTCGGGGTAGCCCATCTGCACAGCATTGCATTCCAGGTGGTCTCTGGGGAGGTCTTCAAGATGCTGCTTCATCCCAAAATTGATGAATCTGATGTAGTTGACTCCCAAATTCACGATGCCGATGATGAAAGTTGATGTCGGGATCAGCTTCGGGCAACCTCACAAGCCAGGCTCTCTACTTCCACTTCCCTCCCTAACGTGCTCCAGCAGAGACCCTGGTACGGGCTGGTCATGTGACACCCCTCATGTAGCGCCCTGTATGCTACTTAGGGAGGAGTGGCTGAGTAATACATCATTGTTCGCAGTAAATGCATTTTGAACGGATCATAATGCAATATACTGTATAAAGGAAAAGCCAAAGATACTCCAAAACAAAGGCAATAAATCAGGCGATTGCCCTATGCAAATCACTGATCAGTGATGCGAACCGATTCAGTTCCTATATGCTTGTTTCCCTGTGTTTACTCAGCTGCATGTCAGTTACGATATTGTTTTACTACACCTTCTTTTATATATTAAGATTTCAGCTGCTATTCACTTTAATACACAGATCCAGAGATATAAAGTGTCATACCATTTAACTCATTAGAATGACTTTTTATAACATTTTTTACTATTCCACTTTCATGCCCTAGCTGTTTGTATTTTGATGTTGATTTCATACATTACAATTTAATACATCGCGAAACGTACTATATGCTCTACAATAGGATTTTGTTTATGTCATTTGTTTACGTCATTTGTTTACGTTTGTCTTGCCAGTTACATACATATGTCATATTGTATCCGTTTGAACCAGCATGCTTTTTTTATTCGTTCAAGGCCAAGAATTACATTAATTTCTTTTAGTTCGATAAAACAGAATCAGTCATTCATTAAAGCAGATTGTTTTTATCTGGCTATCGCTCTTGGTTTAGCTTGAAAGTTATACTATATTCCGGTTATCCATTTTACAGTACAAAAATGTAAACAACTAAAGTAAATCATACATTTTGATCAATCCAATGTACAATATTCAAAATAAACACTCCTAGGCCAGAAACTTGTTCTTTGCATTTCACATACTTTAGCCTACCCTCCCGCATGGACATAGTGACTTAAGGTGTCACATGACCAGCCTGTACCAGGGTCTCTGCTTGAGTGTGTTAGGGAGGGAAGTGAGAGTAGAGAGCATGGGTTGCGAGGTTGGGCTTTGAGTGGCCTGTGATCAGATGCAGTAAATCTTCCCCAGCCGGAAGCAGCACATGCATAGTCGTTCTCTCACCATATGTGACAACATCGTCAAAATAATAAAAGGGTTCCATGTGAAACCATTGGGTTCCAAGTTTCCCTATGCCACGATCTTCCTTTATTTATCACTTATTTACTGAGACCGAGGGAAACAGTGTGTTTTGTGGACCCGAGACCGCTGTTGTTGCCCGAGG
>CACRXK020007613.1:0-19408 GCA_902702795.2 Paramuricea clavata
CCCCCCCCCCCCCAATCGAAAAGAGCTTCCTACGGCCCTGCTTACATTTATTTGTCCAGGAATATTTCCGACATGCTTTACTCCATTATTGCTGCAGTTATCATAATTTGACAGTGGTCGTCTGATCTGCAGTTGCCTCTGAACACCATTGCTATTTTCATCTGCCACAAAATAGAATGAGAATGATAAAACAAAATGCAATACACTCTCTAAATTAGATGGTAATGATATATATGGCGCCAATGTTAGTTCAAAAGTTAATTTATATACAGGAATCTGCCCAGGACCATGTGAGTGGCTGAGGTACCTTTGGTCCTGAATGCTACCCCATACGGCCCCTGACCCATTCAACCAATATTTTCCTAAAAATTGTCCAATCTGAACAAGTGAAAGTGTATTACTGGCCGGCGTAACAATTGTTTTTATGCTAGTATTTTATTATTTCACTGCAAGAGGGTTTTACTTGGGGAGACATACTGCTGACTGACACTCAATAGGTAAGTAAAATCATCTGGCATTGGACAGAATGAAGTATTAATTAAGCCAGCAGGAGACATTGAGGTGCAGTGCAATTTAGTGGGTATAAGTAGACACACAGGCATATTAACCCAATTTCCTGCAGAAAGAAAATTTTGTAAAATGTGATTTGCCAACACAAATTTTCCGTTGGAAAAAAATTTTAAGGTTGAAAATTTTTTAAATTTTGAGGTTGAAAATTTTCAACTTTTAACAATGATATTTTCAGAAAATTTTCTTGAGTGGAATGGGCCTCAGTACTGTACATTTTGGAAATCTTTCAAAATTCAAGTGCCTGGCGAAGAAGTCAGCTTGAGAACTGCTGTCTGGCCCTGCCCACCGTGGGCAGATCCCTACATCAAAGGGGATTACACTTAAACAATATAAATGCTTTCCTTATGACCCTACTTTGTCACTTTCCTTGAGGGGAGAGTGTTTGTCAATTTCAATCAAACAAGACTTAACTTGTACACCCATATTAGTTAAACTATATGGGCCTTCTTTCATTTTTGGTCAGCCTAATTATGCCACATAATTTTACCCTTCAGGCAAAGGTGTCAGCAGCCAATTCGGAATTTTTGAACGAAAATTTATATACAATCTTAGACCAAACCGGGACCCGGGACCAGCTGTAAAAAATACAAATTTTAAGCCTGTTTGACAGGAATCAAACCTGCAGCCCAGCAATGCACATTTAGTTAGATTACACACCCAGTTTAATTTTAATAGGTCTAAAATTGTATTTTCATTGCAATTTTCATTTAAGAATTCCAGCTACTAAAAACCCATCTAGTAGCACGTCTCTTCGCCCAGCGGCTACGCTCGTGTTCCAAGATCCGCCATGTAAAGTGTAGTGAAATGTATCTCATCGTAATATTAAATCCTAAGAAAACTAAAGCCTCTGCGGAGGAGAGAGGTAGCACGTACTGTGATAATTAGTTCTATCGAGCTGAAGAAGCTCAAAATATGCATGAATCTAAGATTCTTCCCTTGACAACTAAATTATGTAACAGAAAGTGTAAGTTGTCTGGTAATTACACTGTCTATTACCATGGCAAGAAATTTTGCTAAGTTGTTAATTAATTAAGGAAGTCCTGAGGATATAGCTAGATTACCCAATATAATAATTAGGGGTTCAGACATTTTATTTTATTAGAAATTAAAACTCAACAATGACAATTATCCAACAAATGGTGTCACTCAGAATTATCTTAATGGGTGGTCTAATAAGACTAACGAGGATGTTGTAAAATTTAAAAAAAGTCTTATAACAACTAATAATGGACCGTGAAAGAATTGCGTCTCCAAGTACTGATCGTGACATGCAGACGAAATGTACAATAACTTTTGTCAATTCTATTACACTGTATTCAACTTAAACTCAAAACATGTAAAATGCAAAGAAAATGGTTAGCCAGTTAATAATGAAACAGACAGCTAGGTGACATTTATATAGTAGTCAGGAAGGGATTTAATTTAAAATAATTATATACGCTTAAGGATTTGTTCTTTAAATAAGGTCTGACCTTAGCTCGGCTGCCATGCAACTAAAAATATTAAAAGCATTTTGATGTTTTGAGCAGTTTTTAAATCTTAATTTCAAGCAAGCACCATTGGTCAGTAGTTGGGTCACTCTTTTACAATATAGCAATCTCCAGACAATTATAGGGTTGTTGCTGGTAACTTCTAGGTGCCGCATCAGTGTGCAATGCAACTCAAATCCAATAGATTGAAAATTTAAGGTCTCTGTATTAACTTTAGTTTTTTCAAAAAATTTATTCAAATTTATTAAGTTTTACCTGGAGTACTGGCTGAACTGTGAGTAGTTTGAACAGGACTTGCGCTTGTCTCAGACGATGTCTGAACTCTTTTGCTCATTGGACATCCCATTACTCAACTATAACAAAAATAATTTACCAAAAGTTGGAATAATTTGAACACAGTGATATTTCAATATTTATACAGAAATTTGCAAAGCTTTATAACTTTCAACCAACTGCATGTCCAAAGAACGTAACATTCTGGGTATATATAGTAATTTGAGCATGAACAATTCATTGATTCTGAATTCTGGGATCAGTTTAATCTCCAAATATCAAGAGAAAAAATAATGATAGGTTGGTCTTGGTTCAATGACTTTAGTACAATTGCTTTAAGTAAATTACATTATAATTATAATAATGCAGACTATGAAATAATTAGCACTGTAAATTAGCAGTCACAATAATTTTGTTAAGATACTGAGTGTGCAGTGTATACTTTAGTTCCTGCAAAGTGCAGTTTTCAATTTGTTGCCGTAGTTGCATCATCAGGTGGCCAAATTAGCTAAGAGTGTCAATATATGCTCTTGAAAATTGTGATGACTGATTTGCATACAATACCAAAACACAAAGACAATATCCAGACCATTGCATTAATATTGGTATCTGTAACTTGGTTATTATCTAATCATGGTAATTAGTTAAAGTACGATCATTAATTGCATGGAATGGATATGTATACAAGCTATATTTAAAGTCTATTTTCCATTTGATTGCAGGTATCAAGATCATTAAGTCATTGTCACTGATGTGATATAGTCTGGAGCTGTCTTGAATGTAGGGTGCCATGCAGTAGTGTAGGCTGTGATTTAATTAAACACAATTTGCAAATTGTGTGTGTGTGTGTGATGCAACTAACCTCAAAAATAAGGACAAACTTTGATGTTTGAAGCAAAGGTTCTTCAGAACTATATCTTGTCTTTTGTGAGCATTGTATGCAAATCAGCTTAGACTGAGTGAATTATTAAATATATTGACACTCAGGGCTGCTTAGAGGTTGTGCGGGGCTCGTGTCCACCCCCCCAGTTAAAACTCTATGATGTCATAATTGTAAAATGGAGAAGAGGTGTTTTGATAGATTTTCCAAAGTCCGCGGTTCGTGGTTCCTGGAAGCGACGGACTTTTGTCACCTGCAAGCATGCCAAATTCACCGGTGCATTTTTGCTCCGGTGACGTCAGTGAATGCTCATTATTATTATGAACAAAACAATAATGAACTAGTGAAATCGACATGGTGAACGTCCACTATGTCATAATTGATTTTCGCACCAAATTTTTCAGTAAGATTCAAAATCAGGCAAGTGACACAAGTCGCTCGCTTCCATCTTTCTCAAGCGCTCCCTTCTTGCTATGTGCGGTCCCTTAGGCGAGCGATTTGGGCAAGTCTAGTGTTTTGACAATATTTCAACTTTATTGGATATTATCTGGCACTAACGCAGCTGGGAGTTATGTTTTCATTTAAGAAATCTTGCATTGGGCATTCTTTGCTTTGGGCCCCCCTTTTAGGCTGACCGATACTGTATTACATAGGCCATGCATGTTAATTAACATGGACCTGGTCATATGCACCCTCGATCAAATGGAATTTCAAAACCATAATGATTTTTACTGTGATAGCTAGGTTTTTTTACTAAGAATACATGTATTTTCCTGGCTCTACAACAGAGTGGAAATGCAAGATAGTCCCGCAATTTCAACAAACGATTTGTAGACAAAATATTGCCGTAGATATTTTACAGTTTTGCAGCAATTTTTTGTCCTATAATGACAATTAATTTGAAGGCGAATGGTAATAAAAATGGATAATTTGAAACCTGAAATATTGATGTATCAGACATATTTAATAGTTGATGTTTGATATTTAAACCACTGGCAAAACATTGCCATCGATGGTTTAATTGCCGCAGGTGCAGCTGAAGTTTGCGAGGATCAGCATTAAGATGGAGTGTCGATTTTTTACTATAAAGTATAAACAAATGGTATCATATTACCCTGGACAATTCTGGGTATTTACTGTGAATATTTGATATTCTATTTCCCTATGCATGACTTTGTTATTCGTTTGAATGTTACAAATATGTATTTTTGCAACTAAATATTCCAAATATGGCAAATACACACAGGTGTGGAAAGTTATACACTTCATAACACAAGCTTTGTTTTTAATTCTAATCAGACTTTATGAATTTTATAAATAAACACACACTCTTCGCATACTTAATACAATAAAAACAAAAAGTTTGAAAAATATTTTTCTAGGAAAAACGATAATTTTGGCTTGGAATGCTATAATTACCAATAATATTTTTATTCATGTTTCATTCGAATACTATAGCCATACTGTTAATATTTCATGGATATATGCGAAGAATTTTATCATGCACAATATATTTTTCAACATAAAGGAACGCGTTTTCCTATTTTTTCGCTTTAGAACTTAAACTTCATTTAGCCGAAAAGTCCATCAAGAATGTAATTTATATTTATAATAATACGTTTGGTTTTATGGGATTAATTTGCTCTTTGTACAAACATTTTAAAGCCAGCTCAGCGTGCGAGCTCGCGTGTCATATCATACACACTTATAAACCGTAGCAATATATTAACACAGTTTACCAACAACGCACTGTCCTCTTTCTTTCGTTCGAAAATATTTTAATAAAGCTTTTTGTTTGGTTTTGAGAACATTCAACGCAAATATTTAACAGCGCAAAGAACAAATTATGTAACATATTGGACTCTTTGGCGTGCATTTGTAAACATTAGACATTTCTTTATAGCGAATACACTTTCGCTGTGTTTTTTAAATATAAAACTAAGCTCGGCGCGAACGGAAAAAGCCGGCTGTTTTTTTCTCAACAAAATACGTAAATCTGGCTTTGGTTTATACGCCATGCAGCGGGGAAACAATTAGGTGAATTTTAAACATGCAATAACAAAAATTAAGGCGGTCTGCTGCATAATCACAAAGCGAAATTCGCGAGCATTTGCGTATTACGGCCGATAAAATTTTGGGATTTTCTTTGGGTTATTTACAAGGGGTGAAATTATATTATTACAAGTCTTAATCGTTGAGTGATCTGGCGTGAGTTTCGCCACAGGGGCTAGACAAGGTTCAGTGTAGTTTACAATGCCATTATTCAAAATATTAAACAAATAACTTGTACTCTCTATTTTGCATTGTCTGAAACTTTGCGCTGTGTCATTGCGGGCTAGATAATCATAACTGAACTGTATTTACTGTAAACGGGTTTATAGTACAGACGATTTAACCCAACACGAATTAAAATTATGACCATTTAGCGCCTTATATGTCACCAAAACATTCAACGCTGTATTCGGCCAAATTGTGCATTCATTTTTGTACAAGAATATTGGCCGAATTCCCAACATTTTGTACGCTAGCGAGGTAAAAAGCTTTATTTCATATGTGAGTGTTTTAAAGCCGTCTATTCCTGTTTACATTGTACTCGGTGGGGCAGTGAAATCTTTCAAATTAAATTTACTCCGACATACCTTTGGCGGACAGCCTTATTGACGACCAAATTCTATCTTTAATTCTAATGTTACACGTTCTTGTCGTATCGCACATGTAAAGCGTTTACATTCATTGTCGTTCTTGCAATGACTTGCAGTTATTCGGGATGGCAAATATGGGACAGGAAGGCCCCGCTTTTGTCTTGAAAATCAGCTGCTTTTCAAGTCTGGTCAAGCGACTCACAAAAAAATCTTCAGCCAAATCAATCGATGTAGCAAATCCACTGCCAAATTAATGTCTCAATAAAATAATAAAATCCCTTTAACTGATTATAGTCGACGAAAATCGAGCCCAGATCTACTCGACTGTTTGAAAATCCTACATACGAAATTCCTCGCCAAACGTCGACTGTTATCGATCGGTATCAAATCGCGGACAAAATATCATCCGCTTGTATATTAAAGCTATGAATCCTATTTCCTTCCGACCGACCGAGGCGTGTCCTTAATTCAAGCAACGCTCGCAAAAATTCCAATCCTGTTAAGCTTTAACAAAACGTTTTAATGTTTTTAAATAAGTCTGGCGTTTCCAGGTGCTTGCTACGCAAAACCTACACGAGTTTTGTTCAAAGCAATATAATTTTGATAATACCAAAATAAACACGCCGATCGAGTGTTGTGACCGCGCGCTCCAATGGGGAGACTGGATTTTAGTGTTTTCTGCCAAGAATAAATCACGTTTCTTTTGTAAAAAAAAAACTCATTTTAGAGTCGGAAAAAAAACAACTGTAAATGCATTATTCCTACCGATAGTAAATTTATAACTAAAAGGCAAAACTAAACACGAGTTGTTTGGCAAACCGGAGATAAGCTTACATCATTATAGTAAGAGCTCGGACAAAGACGTCTGTAGAGAACGGAAAACGCCGTCTCTCAACATTTTTATTTGACGTCACAAAACTCATCATGAAAATGAGATTATATTTATATCATGTTAAAATCAGGCTATTATATATTGTATAACCGCCTGGTCTGCATAATTCGAACGATCTGCACGGAATATAATGAACGAGGAGTCGAGGACCTTCTATTTTAGACTTTTAGTCATCGAAAAAATAATATGCAAGGACCCAGGTTGATATCTAAATAAAAACATCACCTTTATGCTCAAGTGGAATCTTTATGTTTGCACAAGAGCATCTGACAGATTATAATCAGATCATGCATCAAGTTCGTGTTTAACTAGCCTCATACAGATTGACAGATCTCATTGAAGTTTTCCGTAATAATTAATAGACAATATTGAAATCGTGCATAAAAATTCTAAAACTATGTGGAAAACACAAAATAGGAATGGCAACATTGCCATCTTTGGTCATACAGTAATACGATATTATAACTCCAAAGAAAATAAACATGTATTAATCCGGGCGTAAAAATAGATTCGATTCGTTGATATGTTATTCCTCGAAGGACAGAAATATGAGAACAAGTTTGTTATTTGATCAAAGTAGTATTTGATCAACCTTTGTGTCTGACAGAAAGTGACAGTACTGAACTGGTTTTAATACACATCGTGTCTGGATCTATGTTGCAGTTTGCGTGTGATATGCAAATCAGACTTGATTTCAGTTTTCGAAACATTCTATTATTATATTGTGTTTGCCGAGTATAGTTCTATTTGTTCAATAAATACCTCCCCGCAAGCCTATATCACCTATAGGCTATACTCTAATGCACTTGATCATTCATTTTTCAGAAAACCACGAGAACAGCACGAGGGGCAGATCACAGCATTTTGAGGGCGACACGTGTCCCTTGCGGTTAGACATAAATTGCGTACTTCATTGCAAAAATAAAATCATAGTGCGATACACTATAACATTTGGCTTGTGTCCCGGGGTCAATTATCCGTTCGAAACTTTCCTAAAAACCACAGTAACCACATCATAGGAAATCATACTGTTTGTTTATTGGCTGCATATATGAAGCGAGCCGATATTTCTGCGCGTAAAACACTTGTGCGCCGATCTCAAACTGCGAAGTGCCTTTATACAGTCAGAAGGCCCGTTTACAGTTACTGTAAGGCCCAATTTCTAGTGAGAAGTGAGAAGGGCTTTTACCGGTATGATGATTATAATATTCATTAATCTCTTTCTCACCGATATTTCTATATCACGTATCTACTGTACTACATATTCTAAGAATTTTATCAAGTCAATTTTAGCTACTTGTCTCAAAAACAGGAAAGGGTTACTAAAACTCTATCTCCTCTTATCGATTTAGAAGATTCAATCCCAATTTCCCAGCCAAGATTCCCTCGAAATTCCACTCACCCCAAACACACTGATTTGCTAATTCCTTTTCCCAGCAGTAAATTGCTGGTGATACTCTCATTTAATTTTTCCAAGCAAAAAAGTGAAATCCCAGAGGGCAAATCCCATACCACTGACAAAGTGCGAATTTCTTAGTCTGATGCATGTGAACAAGTGGATGAGTTACGAATGTTCTTAATCACATGTACCCTTGTCCTTTATCTGAACATGCATAAGACATCCACTCGTTCACATCCTGCAGAAGAAGAAAATCGCACCTATAGAATTGCAGCAAAAATTCGGCAAGTGTGAAAGGGCTTTTGGGCCAGTATGACGATTAATTATATCACATATTTGCGGTATTGCATATTCTAGAATTTTACTAATTTTCTCTGACCAAAGATAATTGATGTTACTTGTCTCAAAAACAGGAAAGGGTTAGTAAGTATTTATTAAATCTCCTTATAACTCTTTCTCGCCTTATCGATTTAGAAGGGGGGGGGGGGATTCAATACAAATTTCCCAGCCAAAATTTCCTGTATAAATTTCCACTCACCCCTACCCACTGATTTGCTAATTCCTTTTCCCAGCAGTAAATTGCTCGTGATAATCTCATTTAATTTTGCCCAGCGAATAAATTAGGCAAATCCCAGCTACCACAAAGGCGATCATTTCAACAATAATTACAATATAGTGTGATATTGTTGATGAATGATCGTATTTATGGCCCTGGGATTTACCTATTTTTTCCGCTGGGAAAATGGGATTATCACCGGCAATTTACTGCTGGGAGTGGATTTAACATTGTAAAACATTATTTGACAAAATATAACGCGTCAGAGAATCGAAAAAGCGATGACATGATGACTCATGCATCGTCACCGCAGGTGATTGTAACCCGTACGACCCTCAATTGAGTCCCATGTAATGAGCTGAGAGAAATTTCAAAACACAGTCTAGCGCTTTCGATGAATACTAGAATGTATTGCGCAATTCGTAATGAGAACCGGGAAATGATAGATCGATCTTTAAATGAGGTAATGACATTGCAATTTTCCTGATGGAGAACCTCGAAGAAAAATTATTGTCAATCCAAAAATAAATAGCTTAAAACCTAGTATCCTATTTGGGAAATTTCTCTATAGTTGAAGCAAGGAAAGAGCTTGATAAGTGATAACTTTGTGCTTTTCGAAGACATATCGTCTATACTGATTTCTCTTTCGACACACTTTAAATAATTAATTGATTAAAATCATGTTATATACAAATAAAAATTTTTTTAAAAATTACAAAGTTGGCGGTTTGTAATTTGTAATTTTTAAAACTTTGTAATTTAAAAAAAAAATTTTATTTGTATATAACATGATTTTAATCAATTAATTATTTAAAGTGTGTCGAAAGAGAAATATAGACGATATGTCTTCGAAAAGCACAAACCTATAGTATCCCGTTACGTATTTTTTGGGATTATAACGAAGCAAATTTATAGGGAAGTCTGTTCAGTGTTACTGCGGGAGGAAATTGGGTACCCTGCATGGTTGCCAGAGGTTCTCATACCTTCCGCCCTATTCTCGATCGTATTTACAAGAACCTTGGCTGGAACCAGGGTAGAAATTGGGCTACTGGTGAAACCTGTATATAGTGCTTGGAAAAAACGGAGTAGAATGGGAACCACTGTCAGTTTCACGTGCAACTGTGATGGAATTATTCAATGACTCGGCATCATGCCCAATGTGGAGTGGAATCGAATGTCGGTCGCAGAAATGAAACTGAAAAGAAGTAGGAGTTTTGCATAGGTAAATTCTAAGTTTTGAAGGATTTGTCAGAAATGTTTTATGGACTGACTCAGTGTTTAACACTTACTCGGCCAGTTCCCTCAAACATTTCTTACAAATACATCAAAACTTCGAATTTATCGTCGTAAAAAAATTCCTACTGTGATCACAGAAACTTTGATAATGTAAACATGCCGCCTTAATTTAAGGTCCAGACACACCGGACGCGATTCGACAACGCGACGCGATTTTTTAGTTTTTGAAAGTTAAGAAAACCGCCAGTGAGAGCAAATTTTGAAAAATATGTTGACCAAATAACTCAAAATGTTATAGCGCTTCTAAGTATTTGGAAAATTTAAACTAGGATCAAAGTTATCGGTCAGTGAAAACTCGAAAAATCGCGTCGCGTTGTCGAATCGCGTCCAGTGTGTCTGACCTTTAAGAGGTACAATTCCCAAATAAGCTACAGTCGTTTTAATATTCATCACAAATCACAATTGTGAGCCATTGCAGTGCACTTTATGAATAGAATAGAATATAATTTATTTGCACTCAAAAAACTGAATAACAAGATTATTAAAATAAAGTTTTACATGAAAGATAACGGTGCTGGAGAATTGGAGTAACTAAAGTTTTAGAGCCAATTCCCCAAAGAACTTACAAACTGTACTACTCGGTTATCAGGGACGCCGGAACTGGGGGGGGGGGGCAGGAGGGGCAGCCGCTCCCCGTTGCCCTTTACCAGGAGGGGCAAGGGGGTGGGCAAAGGTGCCCTTTCTATTTACAGGATTGCCTTGACAAAATAACGAATTGTCAAAATGTTAGTGCAATTCTTTTACGAATTTGCTTCAGAAAACGCAAGAAATGCAGTCATCGAGCTTCAAGAATAGCACAATCGCCTGGCGGAGAACCCCTCACATCCCTATCATCCAATAAATAGAAAACGGATTAGGCGAAGTTCAACTCCCGATGTTTTGCAACTAGGGGCCTGTTCATATGGGCAAAAGTTATCCCGGTTAACGAGAAAACTTTTCGACAAGTTTACAAGCGAGATCTCGCCTTGGTATGAAAATAATATGAAAAGTTACACTGCGTTCATATGAGACAAAAAGTTTTCCCGTGTACCGAGATCTCGCTTGTTGATAGGCAGGATAATGATTTTCCCATATGAACACAACTTTCTCGCTTAGCGGGATAACTTTCTGTCGTGTCAGCAACTTTTCAATTCAATTGATGTTCAGTGCCACGTCACAGCCGAAAACTTTACCCGGTAAGCGGGATAAAGTTTCTCCATATGAACAGAACAAAGGTATTTGGCTAGTCGAAAAGTTTTCTCGTTAACCGGGATAACTTTTGCCCATATGAACAGGCCCTAACATCTCTTAGTATATATCAATTCAAAAGTGTCCTTTCACGAAGTGCCCTGAAGTGCACTTGTATTACGTTTGCATATATTATATAGAGATTAAATTGTAGTTGTTGTCTGAATTTCAGAAATCCAAGCTTCCGACTTGTCATGCAATGTGCTATGTTGCGACATTTTGAGGTTTGCTGATTCAAGTCTCAAAAAGACAAAAACATAGTTCGATTTAACTGGGGAAATTTGCATGACAAACGGAAAATGAAATTACTTTAAAAATTGGGACAAATCCAGGGGACTATTAAATTGGATTTCGTTCGACTTAGCGGGGAGTTCAACAAATCTAATTAAACGTATTTTACAACTCAAGTTTTCTGGAATTTTTATTCAAATTTTCCCCGAACATTCTAGCGGACAAGAGGCAGCGCATTCACTGCGCATAAGCTCAGACCGCACAGGTGAAATTCAGATTTAAAGACTAATTCGTCGTATTTTAGAAGGTATTGAAGTTTTCTGCATCGTCATTAGTCAGGCCATGGTGTTAAATAGGCAAGACTGTTGTCGAGACTGTAATCGTAACCATATATGTCGTAACTTAACCTCAGTGTCTCGGGTAACAATGGATGAAAATGTCCTAATTAAGTGGTGACTAAAGACTTGAATTATCGTGAAGAAAGACATTTGTATAGTTAAGGCTTTAAAAGGAAAAAATGAAAGTTTGATCTGAGGACTATTGCGGCTATAATTGAATTAAAAAAAACTCATTAATAATCCATGAGGTGGTTTTATACGTGATAAAAAATCATGTCAGTTTACATAAATATTGGCTTTGGTTTTCTCGACTTAGACAACATTGATTTTTAAAATTACTTCGCCAATGAACTCATAAGATGGGCCGTTTATCTGGCCATTTAAAACACTCGCAATCGGCTATCGCCCCGTGTTTATATTTGATAAAGCACTGCTCGTGTTTTAAATAGTATGTACTGAATAATTCATGAAAAAAGATGAAGAAAATCGCAACCGTACGTTTCGGTGGTTTTAAAATGTGACAAAATCATGTTACTTTACATAAACTTTATAGCTTTGGTTTTCTCGGCTTAGACATCGTAGATTTTGAAAACCAAGGACAATCGCCTCGGTTTTATAACACTTAAAAAACAAGATTATCAAAATAGGAACTTTGCAATGTAGGCACAATTCTCGTGATATATATGCATAAAATAGAATATTGCATCATGGATGTTCGGATGAGATCTGTTTATAGTAAAATGGGATGATTAATTAGTATATTATAATTATATACTGTCGTCATGCACTTCATGCAAAGTACAATATCCTTTCACGGTTAAGTGGTACCAAATATGATTGAGCATGAAAATAACCAGGCCTAAAAAGGAAGTAGTGTAATTTTTGTCACATGCAGACAAATCCCCTGGCACCGAAAAGAAATGTTTTTCTTGCTAAACATTTTGCGCACCCAGGAAGAGAAATTTTGACTTACCTCAATATATGGTTACCTTACCTTTAATGGTTACCTCAAATAAGAATTAGAAAATAAATGCCATGCACTCCTAGCCAAAAACGTTTCAAAAGAATACTTCAATACTATTCAGTTGCATGTCACACATGCCTTATATTACCACTTATGTAATTTAAGTTTAATCCCTACTTGTGCAGATTTATTCTGCAGACTAAAGTTTCATGTTGTCTGCTCATGTACTTTCTCGATCCGAAGACACCGTTTGCCTCCTTATAAATCGGAAAATGATCAAGAAATTATGACAGTGACTCTGATTGAGTCTGATTTGGACTACAACTTTGGAAATGACAATAGTTTTTTTTACCCAACCCTTGAGTTTTTTTGCCACTCCTCCCTCCCCACCGCCACAAATAACGACAGGTCCCTACGTTCAGAGCCCTTGTAGTCAGTAATTTAATTGATCGTAGGTCCGTAGCCAGAACTAAAGCAGGATTTCTCTACCAAAAGTTAACCTTAAAAACATTTCTCATTCCTAAATTAACGGGTTGCACTCAATCCTAATTCGGATTAAAAGGCAAAGGAACGAACTATAGGGTAGCCATGTGAGAAATAAGACACTACAAATATACAAATTCAGGGACATAGCGACAAGGTGGTGGGGTGTAGGGGGTATAACCCCCCCCTAATATTTGTTCTTGAATGATTATAGGTATTTTATGCGGATTGATTTCCAAGTGAATTATAACAGCATTGACCAGCAAACGTGCAAGTTAAACAGGAAAGCTGAAGTTCAGATTTCAGAATGACAATTATAGTTTTATATTAATTTTTCATGTAATTAGTTTTGTAACTTTATTTATGTATATATAGTTAATGTACGTCACTCTGGAAGAGCACTTTTGTGAATGAGTTTTTACGTGGGTAAATAAAGATTTCTATTCTATTCTATTCTAGTTCCATTCCCGGGCTTTCTGAGAGTTTAATTCTGAAGTTACACCCCCTCGCCCCAAAACAAAGTCTTCGCTATACGTCCGTGGATGTATTAGAGAATATCTCTGCAATTGACACTGAAAGACTGGTTAGCATCAGGTAACAAGAGCAAGATACATGATATACTTCCTCGTATGATTTTTTCCCACATCGATCATGCAGTGTCTGCAGTTTCCACAAAATGGATTAGGCCTAATGAGATTGCTTTGTTAATTAAGAGGCAATTTTTTTCATGCAATATCGCGTTTTTGCGATGAGAAGTGTTTAAAAAACCTACATGCTGAAATCTTTTTTGCCGTTTTCCCTCAAAGTCATTTAAAATGACTTTGTTTTAGCTTTATTACACAGTTAGCAACCTTTTTAAATGGTTGCTAACTGTGTAATATCTGGCGATAATACACAGTTAATGTATGATCTGGCGGTTGAGATTTGAGAAACACAAAATAATAGTGAAATACTAGTGTCAAACTTATAAATACAATTATCGTTCATGCTGTACAATTGACACCATATTTATACAGTAATATCAGCAAAACTTACTGAACTTCAGACATCATTTTCTCTTTGGCGTACCGTACCAGGCCAATGAAAGGCCAATGAAAATTGATATCATGTTTCTCGTCCCTGCCCGCATGGGATTTATCTGCTGCACGCGAAAATTTTTCATTATTCATTATTTTTGAAAAATAGGCTTAACAAAACACCAAATTGATTTCCAGATCAAAGTCTTATTGCTGCATTCCGCAAGCGCAACTCAAATTGTATCTTTCTAAAGATATTACTCGCCAGGCGCCAGAATGCCTCTATTTTTCATGTCAGCCATTGTATGTGTAGAAATATACTGTACGTAGTGTAGGACGTATTAAATTAAAATAATTATACGCCGATTTACTTCAGATTTTTATGGGGTTTTTTACTGGGTCAAGGAAATTATTGACAAGCAGAATTCAAATACAAAAAATAATGAAAAATGAAAAAATCCCGCTCCAAATTTTTGAAAATTGTGGACGAGAAACATGATATCAATTTTCATTGGCCTAATTTTACGGATAAACCACTACGCATACTTTTTAAGTTTGTATGCCGCTTGACAAACGCATCAAAAATTTAAAAAATTGAATCATATAATCATAATCAAGTGGAAAAGTAATAAAGTATATTCATTAGCTTTGAGCGCGTATTAGGGGGTGGTCATTATTTATGAGAGGGGGGGGGTTGGTAAATGGGGAAAATAAGGATTGAAAACTTTTTTGACCCCCCCCCCTCCAGAACTGAAAGCAAACTTTTTGTGCCCCTCCCCTCATAAAAGTAGAAACTTTTCACCCCCCCCCCCGCTGTGGCTTGAAATTATTTTTTTACGAACTTGTCTGGGAGGGGCATCTACAAAAAGGGACCATACTATACTGAGTGTGGAGAGATGACAGATGGTTGTTGGTGACAAAAAGTTTGGTGTGGTATCGTATGTACTAGTAGGGGGGTCTGCGGTCAAAATTTTTTGTATTTTTCCACCCCTAGGACTGAAATGTGAGCACTTTCTGAAACAGATTTTTGGATATACAGCGTTACATTGTGCTTTGATAGACCGAATCTGATCAGTTAAGTACTTCTTGCATGGTATGTTTATGTAAATACCACAACTGGGTCACTCAGGGGGTAGGAAGCTTGTTAAACTTAGTGGGCCCGACTCCCACGAGGCACTACCATGGTTGGCGCTGAGCAAGGAAATTTTGAAAATTTTGAGTCTCTAGATCGTTGGAAATGGGATTTTCAGAGTCTTCTTTACGTCTTTGGCATTATGATTTGTGAGTTTATGCTGTTTGTGATTATAGAAATCAGAACTCTAGACATGGTATTTAAGTTCAAAAACTTTTTTGACCTCCCCCCTTTCTCTAGGTTAAAACTTTTGTGACCCCCCCTATTTATAAGGGTAAAACTTCGTTTGCCCCCCCCTCCCATTTACCAACCTCCCTCCCCATAAACGTTAAATAATGACCACTCCCTTATACGTATAACATACAAAAGATTCTCCTCCCAAAAATCTTTCAACATGGCCGCTATGACGTTGGCAGTGGACGCCACAGTCGCCACAGTAGTACTCGTTTCCATGCCCTATTCAAATACTGTATTTATGCATGGCTAAAATATAATATACGGTGTTATTAGCTTATGCCTTATATACATTATTAACACAATCGTCATCGATAAGCGGTCATAATACACTCGACGCCGGTTCGAAAACAGCACATAACGAGCAATAATGGGAAGCCAATTTTCAACAACAAAGGAGCGACCTAATGATTATTTAATGATGCAAAACAACTTAATATGGATATCAGATCTGAAACCACCTGTTTCCGAATTTAAAAATAGCTTCAAAAATCTATATTTATAATTTTCACATGTTTATTCAGTTTGCTTAACATCACAGTAATGATTCTCGCCAAATGCAATAGCTGGCCAAGGGCGCTTTCTATTTAAAGGTCTATTGAGATTTTTTTCCAAATCCTTTCTATGGAAATCCAATGTTCATACTGGGCCCTATAAAATAAACTCCTCAGGGGTTATTCTAAGCTGGATTTGCTAGGTCTTTCTGGAATTGGAAAAAAGATCTGGAGTTGTAAATGAAAAACACTGGAGTTGTGACTGATATAATATTGATAATAATATTGCTTTATCAACTTTCTGGAAAGTGAAAGTGAAAGCCAAAGGTGTTGAGTCTATTCGGACTGAAATGAGAAGTCTGAAGTGATTTTATTCGTCGTTATCTCTTATCAGTTTGATACGTTGATAGATTTTGTCACTTTAGTGCTCTGTCAGCAGGGGGAAACATTTTATTTATTTTTCTAAAGAGCCAGAAGTAAAATAATATTAATTGTGACTGCTAAATGGAAAGTATTTGACCTGAGATTGAGCTAAACTCATTCGAAGGTCGTATTTATTTCCTAAGATGTTTATAGTTTATGAAGTATGTCATCAGTTTATACGAAATATGGAATTATTGTGCACTAAAGCCTATATAATAACTATTACAAATGTCCTTCTTTCAAGACGTAATTAATTTCCCCACCATTTACCCAATAAGAGCTTGTGTCCAACACCGAAAAGTGACTAACAGTTGCTGTGACAGAGTCACATACAGTCATAACTAGAGAATAAGCCGTAAGATGAAGACCACACCAAATTCAAAAAACTTAATTAGCCGTGCTAGTTATTCTCAGGGATAATGCAGGTCGACACAGTAGATCTCCTCCTCAAGGCTTAATACTTCAACAAAGTGGCAGAATTTTTTTATTTACTGGAGTTGTAAATTATCCTTAGTATTACCCCTGAAACTCCTTGATTCTCATCGCTAAATTTTAAAAACTCCAAGGAGGCGGGAGGTTTATATTTTATATTATAAAAAAAAGTTTAAAATTTAAAAAATTGGAGAGGGAGGTCTTTTTATATTTGCCCTTACTGTAATATATTATAGAAGAACATGCGTTAATGAACATGCACAAGGGTCCACACAAATCGTTGTAATAAGCCCATGTTTTCACCTTCAGACTTCAGTATTCCCAGCATCCCTTAACATATTGCAATAGTTAACGATAAAACAACTTTTCATCGCAAAAATGGTAAATTTATATTTTATAACAAAATACAAAAATATATCAATGCGGAAACCAAGTGGTTCTTACCTAAGCCATTTTCATTTCCACATGTTTAATCAAGAGTCAAGACAATTTTTTCCTTTCCATGCCTGGTGCCAGCTATTAATCCAGCGAATGTTGTATATATGATTTTTTCCCTCAGTTTTCCTGATGAAAATCTCAGGGAAAAATCATATACTGATACAACATTCGCTGGATTAATAGCTGATAAATAAATCACAAATAAATAACATCGTTCCCAACTTGGCCTTGTAGCTCAGAAGGCAGAGCGTTGTTCTAGAAATGCGAAGGTCGCGGTTTCGATTCCCAGCCGTGGTCACACATATATTTCAGTATTATATATAGTAGAGAGTGAGATACTGAAAAATATTCACGAAGAAGATATCGATCACGTGACTTATTTTGCTTTGCTTTTTATTTTGCTTTTTTTTACTTTGCTTTTGAGCGTGAAATTTCACAATTTTTTGCTTGGCCTTGGGACTATATAATAAACAGAACATTACACGGTGGCTTGAAGATATGACTTTTATCGTCTCGTGTCAAAAACAATATTTTACTCGCTGCGCTCTTTCGTAAAATATTGTTTTCACCACTCGAAGACAAAGTCATATCTTCGCGCCGCCGTGTAATATCCTCTATAATATTCAACTGTATTAAATATACACTGATTAGAATACGGAAAATATGTTTTGTTTACATTTCCGTTATAAAATTAACATAAGTTAAGTGACGAACGTAAAATAAAGCATATTCTTACGCAAAAAAGTTCCGACGTCGTTTTATCAGTAAAACTCATAAGCTTTATCAGTAAAACTCAATGTTATAAGCTTAACCGCAAACAGTTGCAAATGAGTATCATGATAACAATTATCCGACCACAAAACCATAAAATTTGTGTAATTTCTTTGCGTAACTCCAAACACCTTTTGTATCTTAGGGCCGTAAAAACCGGAGGCTGCCCCCCCCCCCCCAATTCAACAATTCACATAACATCATAAGTGGAACATTGGACACCCTGGCAGGGGAAATTTTTCTTCCAAAAATGTTTTTTTAAAGCTCGGAGGATTGCTAGCCTACATCGCTACAAAAACTGCACAGCTTCTACACCTTAAAAAAGGTTTGACAATCCTTAACCTGCGTCGCATACTTCAAAACACATCAAAACATGTGTTTTGAAGTATTTCAAAATTTGTTTTGAAGTATATGCGACGCAGGCTAAGGATTGTCAAACCTTTTTTGCGGTGTAGAAGCTGTGCAGTTATTTTGTACATATATTTCTGTATATTGAGTTTAATTAATTCAAGACATTAGCAATCACAATGGAAGGCATGAAAATGTCGCCGGTAAAGTGACGGGTAAGGTAAAGTGACGGGTAAGGTAAGGTGACAGGTCGATCAAGAGGCATTTTTGGCCGATCATTGAGGGTGGGAAAGAGGGGGGGGTATAGATCACGTTTCACAAAGAAAAAAAAGCCGTTTCACGATTCACGTGTCTTAAAAAAGCAATTTCACGGAAAACTAGATTCTCATAAAATAATATAATAATAATAGGTTTATTAAGACTATGTTTAATGCATGGTACAGTATCTACGGTTTAAGTTCTCTCATTTCTCTACCTGTCAATTAAAAATTACATCATAATTTACAAGTTTAAGTGCGTGTCCTTACCGCCAGGAAGCTTGTCCCTACCGCAAGGAAGCTTGTCCTCACCACCAGGAACCTTGTCCTCACCACCAGGAACCTTGTCCTAACCGCGAGGAACCTTGTCCTCACGAACAGGAAGCTTGCCTCACCGCCAGGATCCTTGTCCTCAACGCCAGAAACCTTGTCCTCACCCCCAGGAACCTTGTCCTAACCGCCAGGAACCTTCTCCCCACCGCCAGGAACCTTGTCCTCACCGCGAGGAACCTTGTCCTCAGCGCCGGGATCCTTGTCCTCACAGCCAGTAGATGTGGCCGGTAAAGTGACGGGTGAGGTAAAAAAGTGACCGGTCAATCAAGAGGCATTTTTGGCCGATGAA
>CACRXK020007614.1:8406-22421 GCA_902702795.2 Paramuricea clavata
TGCGCAAAACATTTTTCATGAGAAACTATCTATCAAAGTTTCAAGAAATTTGGTGCACGTGTAGGCCGACGCGAGATCTTCAAAACCTGGATTTTCTCCCACTTTTTTAGTTCAAACGCGATTTCTTTGCATAATTTAAAATTAATTTTATGCATGCTCGGATGTTTGCACAAATCACAGTGCGAAATTCGCAAGCCAATTCCCAAAGGTCCTAAAAGAGTTACAAAATTATTGACACGTAGTTTGTTTGTAAATAAACACTCCAATGGGGGGGGGGGGGCTTTTAGTAAACACTCCTTGGGGGGGCTTTTAGTAACAGTTTTCCTACTCTAAAAACGCTAGCATTTTAAATAATTTTAGTGCCAGATGTACCAGAGAACGTTAAAGTACATAGGCTTATTTCGCAAATGTCGCGCGCATCTGACTTTAGTGAACTTTTTCCAACTGTGTAGTTTTTTTATACATGCACTCTGTATATTCTCATTTAAAGCGGCGTTCTTGATTTCCTACAATATGCCTATAACATTTAACTGAAATCTTGTAATGTTTGTATTATAAAATGTCAATCATTTAATGTCTAATTCTATTTCCACCTATTGAGAGTTCCAAATATGATATTAAGAAAAATTGAACGTAGTCTATTTATCGGAATGAAATATATAAATCGCACCTAACATGAAATAATCACCCATAAGATATAGTTACATAACATAATGAAAACTATACCCAAACCGAAACATATAAACGAGAACATTTGGACTAACAAATCGCCCATGTTCAACGTGAATAGTGGAGGAAATTAGAAATGAAATTTTCTCCTCGGAAACCTCTGCTGTAGACTTGGTTCAAGTCCGTCTCTCAAGCATAGATATCTTATATACATTAGATAGCGCATCTCTTTTAGTAAAATTGAAGCCAAGAATATTGCAGCGGTTAGCCCCATTTGAATAGATGGCGGCCATGTTGAAGTTTCCCATTCGCTAATAAACGCTTAAAAAACAACAATAACTTTCATCATTTGAATAGTTTGAAAATGTATTTGGAATAGGTTTAACCAGGCCTGGTTTAACTTAATGTTTAAGTTCCTTGTTTAAGAAATAGAAAACATACGAGTCTTCTCATTTCATGGAAATATCCTGAGTCTGCAATCACGACTTCAATTTTTGAATTGCAGAATAATTAGATGCACTATCTAGCGTATATAAGATATCTATGCTCTCAAGGGGTTGAAAATACCGATGCACGCGAGCGGTGAAAAAAGCGCGAAAATATGAGAAAAGTAGGGAGAGACGGATTTGGGACATTTGCAAGCGCGCCAAAATTTACCTTCGAATACCTTACTTACAAAATTCTTGAAAGAGGGGAATATATTGAATAAAGGAATGTATTACAATTTCAATACAGACTATACTAATAATATCAATTCTATCAAAGAGATGCCATCGACGTCATGTTGTCTACAGTGATCCACGGCATTTTCCTCTCGAAGCACGCGCCGCGGTAAAATTCCAGCATGTGTTCGCGGACTGCTTAATTTCTTTGAAACGAAATTGGAAAATAAGGCTCGTTTACTCTACTACAAAAGTATAGTTTACTTATTGACCGACGATGTCATCATTCCTCGAGCATACAGAAGGCACTTTGCCACTCTTGAGAAGCGTCGAGTGTCGAACACGTTGGATCATGAATGCAATTTGGTCTCTATATACAATCCGAATTCGGTTGACTTCATTACTCCGGCGACATTAAAAAAATACAATTTCTATGTTTTGCAATTGCAAGGAACGTGAAACGTGAGAGCAGGATACTGAAGATATAAGAGATCGAGCTTTTTAAGTGTTCGAGGTTTTCATAATGTAGTGCAAACATGAAAAACCATTTTGTCTTAGAAGATTATTACAAAAGGAATAAACAAATTCAACTACTTTCGATCGATGTCAAAATTATTATTAAGCCCGTTTTCCCCCTTATTCGTTTTACCCATACACGCACTTGACGGTTGAAAGGCAGCAAGTAGTCTCGAAACGCCTGCTACACACGCTACCTTGGAAAATAGAATATCCGCAAAGTGACATACAGCCTCAAGTGATATGCATGCATGGCACCAATATATGCATGGTTTTCAGATACCACTGTAAGTTATATACAGCAGTTGAACATTTCCATTGTTTCGTTGTTTTCCTTGACATTCAATTGATCACAAGATAAAAGAACAATTTGTTGACATTCAATTGATTACAAGATAAAAGTACAATTTTGACAAAGTTGAATACTAAAATATAGTGTCAATGTTGATCATTTGTGGCGTTAAACATGGGATCAATCCTTAACCCATATTATTCTTACTTATTATAGAACTAGATTATAGAACTAGATGCACTCGGAGGCTGCATACCTCCACCATTAAATCATGCATAAATGGGGGGAAAGCAAGACAAATGTTTGCTAATTTCTCATCCAATATTCATTCCAATTCAATCAAAATTTAATCAATTTGTCCTTATAGGCAATGTCCGTGCATCAGTCCCACAAATTTTCGTATTTCGTTTGATATTTTTTACTACTTATCGTGCTGACAGACAAACACGCACAAACAGACATACACGCATGCAGATGAAAACATAACTCCCTGGTGGAGGTAACAATGATTTACTATATTTGAGTATAATTCGAAATAATCAACCGATTCCTTGAGTTCGCTTATTCAATATTCTCATCCCCTTAACGTTAAGGTGGCTAGATACATTTTTTTTTAATTGGTCAATTTACGATTCGTTATTTTTGGACAATTATTATATACTTGTTAAAAAACAAAGAGTATCTTATACTTATAAAAAACATCAACATCTAAAGAGTTGTTTTTTTCACAAGAGTCCCTGCGTCAACAGAGACATTTCAACATGGCGGATACTTTGGCTTTAAATTTGACTCGAAGAAGACTTCGGTAACCACCATGCATATTTTGTTTCATAAAATACTTCTCTTAGTATATTTAATTATATTGACGATTTTTACAAATTCTGTAGGGCCAACGAATGATGAAGACTCAATCTGGAAAAGTTTGGACCTACAGAATTTTTTAAAATCAATAAAATAGTTCAGTATACTAAGAGAAAGTCGTTGTTGCTGTAGCACCTGAAGTTACGTATAAAATCTATACTCTTTAGATATTGTTTTTTATTATATGGACAATGGTGTTTTACTGGAAACTAAAACACTCGTAGAACTCATACGTCACTACATCCGGGACCAGGTGAGCGTATTTTCCGTATTTCACCCCTGCGAGTGACATACGAAGTTCGAAAATTTCCCGCCATTTTCATAGTTGTTGTTTTTGAAAATACAAATGGTCTTTCGTTCGTATATAAAACGAAATTAACGTTGAAAATAAAACGAACATTTAAAAAACATCTTGAGTAAGTAAAATTGATTTAAATTTTTTAAATTTTGCCTGTTAAAGTATATACTAGCTATATGTTGACAAAATGCGAAATTTCATATTCACTTTTAACAAAAAACTATTAGAAAGTTCGCAAAAAAGTATATATAAGACATATAATGGCGTATAGCATGATTTTCTTGGTCGATAACGAGTTTTCAATGCTCAAAATGTATGCTAATATAGCTACTATTTTGCCAACTTTAAGCTCCTTTTTAATCAAAACCGGCTTCGGCCAAATTCCCACTACTTGCTTAAATGTCTTATATACACATATATTGCGAACGTTCTAATGGTATATAGCTTATTTTTTACGAAAAGTAAACTTGAAATGTTGCATTTTTAGTCAACATAGCACTTATAATAGGCAAAATTTTAAAATTCTCACATTTTCGGCTATAAAGCCAAAATCAGAGTTGCCAACATATGCCAGCTTGTAACAGAAAATGCCATCTGAGTACACCTTTCAGAGAGTCGGCTGGTAGTCTAACAAGTAGATAATAGTGGTAAATTTTCCATTTAAAAAGAACAAACTGTAGTGAGCCACCTTAAAATGGAATTACCACACTGAGAAATGGTTTGTAAAAACTTTGTTGCTGGTTTATTTTTTTTAATCTTTTTTCCCCGCTAATATAGTCCTATTTCGCCTGCTGGTCTTACGGGAAGTTTAATTTAACAATGAATTCGAAGATAAGCTTCAAAAATCAGCTATTAGACCAGATAAGACATGACAATGCAGAAATAACTTATTGGACTCCAAATACGATTGTAAACACTATTGCTCTTGTCGGGCTCTGTCAAATATTTAGCCCTAGACCCAGCAAATCCGTCTATGGAGCATGTGTCTTAACAGGATGGGAGAGGAGCAAATTTGTGGAATGCAGTTCCTGGCTGTTAGGGTATTCAAATGGTTAACCAAAAAGGGAAAACAAAAAGTGGGGTGGTGGGGGTCAGTGATTGTGTAATTTGTTGCTCTTGCTATAAATTCTTCCCCCTAATCTATAACACACCAAACTAAATTTGTCATATAGAGAGCGAGAGAACTACAGACGCCTGCATGTGTTGTGTATTTTGCTATACCGGGCGAACGTGAACACCAATACGGCAGAAATCTTTGTAGTAATTGTTTTGACGCTTCTCTTGCACTATAGGCAACGTCGAAAGAGGTACAACTTTTGACGCAAGGCAAGAGTAAGTCTCTGTTGACATCCTTTTTGTTCGCAAAAATTCTTGCCAGTTGCTCTTGTAATTAAAGTTACCTAAAAAGACTCAGACATGATAGTTTATTGTATTTTTATCTCAACATAAAGTATTTTGCAAGTTTGAACTGGGTTGGTAGATGGACCCCAGCAGTAATGTAATTTGAACTGGATGGATTTACTAATTAAGATGCCAAGCAAACGCTTAGGCGCTTCTACGCGAGTTACCATTTTATTCTAGAAATGATTTCTTTATGATGTCATTTCCTCCGTACCTGAAATAAATGTATCATTGCCTATTTAAATAGGCTATTTGTGAATTACGCCAAATCAATGCTCTTTAAAGCTTTGTAAAAACTTCGCACGAAGCCTTGTTTTGAGGCCATTCTCTGTCGGCATTCGACCGTAATTCGGAAATAGCCATTCCATTGAGCCGTCCATTCAATTGACAGTGGAGTGTGAAAATGAAGGATACTTCACTTTTAAATGTGAATTGTCATAGAACAATCGAAGGAAGTTGGGAAATGATGTTCATCGAAAACCTACGATCACCCGATATATCATGAAAATCCGTAGCAAAACATCGCATCAAGAATTCAACATTGTAGCAAGTGTGTCAAGCCATAAGAAAACAAGTGATTTTTTTGGGGGGGACTCACGATTCATTGCTTGTCATAAATACGTAAATGTAAATAAGAACTGATAATAATGCTCGGAATAGGAATGACGGTAGCTATCTACCACAACATGCCGTTGACGTCATGCAGTTACACTAGATTATGCATTGCACGCCAATAAATAAACTTTCCCAAAGTCCTTTCCAGTTTTTTTCGCGGTTCGTATGTACGCTGGAAATAACTTTTCTCACTTGCAGCGCGCCAAATCTACCGGTGGATTTTTTGACCGGGGTGTGATTGGGGTGTGTCATTATTCTAGCCAATAAAAAGCGCATATTTAAATTATTTGAATTAGTTATTCAAATATCGTTACAGTAATTAGGCTTTCGACACAGATTTTCGACTTATTTAATATAAAAAATTAAACAAAGTCATTTCAAAGTAGAGAATATGGTTCTTCTCGAAGATGCAATAAAATATTGGCAACAGAGGCGAACTGTTGTTTAACTGAGTTAATTTTCTCGGCTAAAGCCGCACTTTTTCCCAAGAACTAATAATAGAATGTTACTGTAGTTTCACTACAACGAACTCTTCCAATTATTTATACTGTAATAGTTCAATATTTTCGCAAACATTCGTCTTTTTATGTCCAGGAAAGAATCGCCGTCGCTTATTTACATCTTCCATGTCTTTGCCACATTGTAAATAAAACACAACATGTCATGGAATTTGGAGAAAGATCGTCTTAAAATATAGTCATAGAAAGAAGTATAAATCTACCGTATAAAATTCAACGTAAATTTATACGGCATTTTAGTCTAAATTGATAGCATTTTGTTCAACCGCATATGTTATTAACAGTTATTGTCTGTGTTTTCAAATTTGCATGAGCGGAGATCGATTAACAATCGAAAAGTCAATTTACAAATTGAGCTTAAATCGACAACTTTTGTGAAACTTACATGCGTAAATGCAGGCCCTGTTACACGGTGCAATTTTTCATGCGACTTGTCTCGCAATGTTTAAAAAAAGGTTTTGATAATGCATTGCAGGAGGTGTTACACGCTGCAATGATTTTCATGCAACTCGCAACGATAGGGGACAGAGGCATGCGAAGAGACTAGGGAGAGGCGCTTTTTGGCGCCAAATTTTAATTAAAGTAAAGCGTGTACTGGGGTGAGCCAATAGGAACACTCCAAGCTTTAAAAATTGCGAGACAAGTTGCACGAAGCCATGTTACACGCTGCAATGCTAAAAATAATTGGTACAATCGTTGCCAAAAGTAGAACCGACTTCTACTCTGTGCAATGCCTCATGCAACTTGTCTCGCAACGATTTTGACCATTGCAAGGCATGTTAAACGGTGCAATGACTCGTGCAACTTGCCTCGCAACGCCATTGCGAGACAAGTTGCATAAAAAATTGCACCGTGTAACAGGGCCTTGATAATTAACTGCAATAATTTTCGCGCCAGAATTTTTAATCAGATCCAAATTCCTGCAAGCGAAACAAGTCGATCTCGCGGCTTTGCCGCTCACCGCGCCAATAAGCTGGAAAAAATAATAGTGGCGTGTGTGGGTATACGACGTAAGGGACCAGTCATTAGAGAGGTTGATTTGACTTCCGCTGCCACTACCGCTACCTGAATTATCAACCAATCAGATGCATTTCATATATCTGATTAACCAATCAGATGTGGACTAAGTCAGTGTGAGAGGTAGTGGTAGTTAAATCTGAACCTCGCTATTAGTAATGGGAGAGGCGAGATATTTCCAATATTTCAAGAGACCGCCCCCAAGGGCAAGACATTTATTTTAAAAATGCTGTTGCTTCATTAAAAGACTTGGACTTAAATTGTAGCCGTTTTATTATTTTATTGTCTTGTATCACTAGATTCTATATAACACCATGCAGTTTATTTTACAAAATTCTCAATGATTGGGGATTCAATCCCGGATTGGGGATTAATCAACTTTTCGCAGGTTATACAATTTTGCTGGAAACATAGTAACGTTTGCTTCTGCTTTTAACAAAGTGTTCTTGTTGATCCGAAACGGCGATAAAACTAAATGTAACCAGTGCTATTCAAGTCTAATATACCATTATATGTCGCACGTCGCCCCCATTCAGGCTATAAAATAATTCAGACCGCCCTCCCCATTTTCCCACACCCTGGTCCCCCTCCCATTATTAATGACCGGTCCCTAATTGTTACAGATAACAAAACATTATCTGCAGATCTGACGTAATAGCCATAGATAATTTTTTTTCTTGCCGGCGGACTCAAACAAAGGTAAACATGGTGGTTTCAAGGGGAAAGAGAAATAAACTGTTTAAGAGGACTGCATAAATAATCTTGCATAAATATTCTTACCTATTTAACTGATCATAACGTTTGCATTGAGAAGTTACCAGCATCGCTAGAGATTATTTTCCCATGATTTTTATTATGATTTTGTTGTCGTATTCGGTTTTCGCATGATATCGAAAATTATTAAGGATTCGGTTTGCGTTGTCTTCGGCAAATAACACGAACTTCGGCCTTGATAATTCTGGATTCACATTGATATTTTAAATGACATGCAGGTATACATTTTTAACATTCCAGAACCACTTAATATAATTCATTAAGAAAAGACAACATTATATACAGACTTATTTCAAATTTACAAACAGTTATAAATAATCCTTCATGTAGGTTGTCATAATATCTTTGAAGATTTCTACCTTTCCCAACAAAACATACATACATCTTGCCCTGAATATTCGGATTAGAAAGAGACAAATCGGTTTCTCTATTTCTAAGATCGTAGGTATTATTATATTACAATAACAGGCATGTTTTTATGCATTTTATATGCGGATAGAATTATAGGTCACGAGCAAAATTCTCCAAAGTGACATCTGCAGTTTCTATTTCAAGCCACAAATGGCTTTCAAATTCATTCTGGCATAAAATGGGATGTCCTTGCATGCAGAATGTCCACAGTCTCCGTTAAACTAAAGTCATCATTGTCACTCTGACCGACTGGGAACGTGGTCAAGTTCAATTTGCGTTATGATGCACATTAACCGTTGTTGATTCTCAGTAATGATTCAAATAAGATAAATACAAAGGAAATCATGATCGTGAGGGAACTTGTATATCCGATACAAAATCTTGCTGATCTACATAACTTTACTGTAACGTCATTAAGATCAGCCATTCAAGTCTCAGATTATTGAAGTGCATGGACGTTTTCATTAAGGCGATTATCCATACGATGATAATCCCCACGTCCGCAGTCGAAGGCTACCATCTCCAATGGGGCATTAGTACCATGCACTTGATAACGTTATTGTCGTCATTGTGGTAATTGGAAGTAAATCAAGTGAATTCTTTAATTAAAGACATTTTGATACTAAATGCAACGCTGTATATGCTACAGACAATGCATAAACATATATTCAGGACTTCGGTTTGTTATTTAAATTATTTGATTGATTGGATTCAATGGATTGAGAAGAAATTTAGACAAAAAAAGTGAAGCGATAAGTACTAATGCATAATTTTAACACTGTTATCAATTTCTAATCGTTTTACTTTGCCAGCCCAATTGAATTTAATAGTATATGGCAAAAACAAAGTGGCTATATTTGACAGCACGCAGAATGGCAGTATTAAAAAAATGAAATAAAGAAATCTCATCCTCGAACCAATGCTAACCTTTACCCTAGAAAGTTAAAATTAGCAGAAAAAATGTTTGAAAAACTTATAAATATATAGTGCCTCAACAACCGGGATTTGAATCCACGACATTAAAATACGTCACGGCACTGGTAAGCTCCTTAATATATACGGGGGGAAATATATAAGAACGCTGCGTCAGTTTTCTCGTTTGATAAGAATAGGGATAATTAATGTAGAAAAGATGACTATATTTTCGGGGTCATGTTTCAGTTCCCATCAATATTTACTATAGCTTTTGATTTTCGCAGCCCTACAAATTTAACAGAATGTTGTAATAAAACGAGTAAAATAACGCACCAACAGTGACTCAAGAATGAGTAAAATTATTTCACATTTACTCATTTTTTAACGATTTACTTTTTACTTAACATTTTGAGTCGTTGTGGATGCATTTGAGTCAAAATATTCAGGGTTTTTTTCCAGTGTGCGATTTCATCGCTTCGAGATCCGAAGATATTTCAATATCACAACAGTATAAGAATCGATTATGATATCTTTTATCGAGAAGGATTTCTGTTATCGGGAAGAGACATGATGTGTATCCCAATTCCCAACCACAATTTGCAAAATTGTTTACGAACACATTTTCATGTTGACTTTTTCTGGACAAAATTTATTAAAGTAAACTTAGCTACAGGCGCAATACGGCCGCCATTTGTGAAAATTTAGCATAAGTTCACAATCTTGCCCTGAATATTGTGGAACGACTCTGTGCTGAGTTTGGCCCTGAATACATTGAGCATTTGAATACTTATATATAGAGGATATTACACGGCGGCGCGAAGATGACTTTTTATCTTCGAGTGGTGAAAACAATATTTTACGAACGAGCGCAGCGAGTGAGTAAAATATTGTTTTTAACACGATAAGATAAAAGTCATATCTTCAAGCCAACGTTAATGTTCTGTTTATTATATAGTACCAAGCCAGAAATTGTACAAATACTAATAGTCACGTGACCGATATCTTCACTAGTGAAGATATGGAAAATATGTCACTGTGTATTTCTCAGTATCTCACTCTCTATGCTATATAATAAAAGCTATTATAGTACACAGTGTCCTAAGGAGTGGGCGAGATATATAGCAGGAAAGGTTTTCTTGTGTTTATACATTAATCAGTGGTTTTCATAGAATTAAACAGTGTACTTTGGGTATTCAATAGCATGTTAGCATTCGTAAAATCGTGCAACACAATTAGGGCGAAAGTTGCCTTGGATTCTTGACATTCTTATGTTACTTTAAGGCGTTTTTGTTGTAGTTAGTTCCAGAAAAACGTAACGCTGCAAAATTCATTATGAAATTTGATTTATTTATTTATTAAAATTGTGGCTTGTAACTATATTCATATATTCAAGAATACATTTCATATACAGTTATGCTAAAACTGTCACCTTATGGCCTTTTACATATGGCGGACAAATATAGGGCTTAACGTGGGAGGTGGGGTAACATATGTATGGGGTAGTAACAAAAAAGAGTTCTCCAGATTGGGGTGGGGGATAGTGTTAAAATAAAAACTTCAAATGGTCAGTATTGGTACAGTATCAGCTTTCTCGCACTTGGTGAAATTGATCTACAGACCGAAGGCAAAGTTTTTATCAGCTGAACCCAGATCCCCTTACACTCCGAACTACTGACTGTGCCTTTTGCTACCCTGGGAGAGTGTGAACGCCTGTGCAGGTACCTTGTTTATACTGTAGGCACAAAGTAGGTAAAGTGCCCCCATACCACTGAAGATGGGGGAGATACACAGCCCTTTAAGGTCTTTGGTATGCAAAAAGAGTCTTCAACAATACAGGGACTAAACATAAAATTCAATGGGCCCCTTCTCAAGATCGGAGTATGATTTGGAGACTGAGTAAAATTTGAGTCTAAGAATTGTAACAATTTTTCGGTGGCCCTGGGGGTCCGGATTAACACCTGGGGATATAAACCTAACAATACCTGAAGTTTCAGTGATCATGTTGTGCTCCAATAGCAACAAATATACAGTTTTTAAGTTGTTCACCCTTGTGACATAAAAAAGATTTGGGAACAAGATTGACAGATTTGCTGTTCTACACAACACAACCTAGTGTCACTTCATTCAAATAACATAAACTGAAGAAATCTTTTAAGACGAATAAGTTAATCAGATACCATAATAATATGAAATTCACATGGAATCGTACATATTTGTATAACTGATTTCATTTAACTGACTTTAAAAACTAATGTTCTCGACATATAACGTATCATAAAATACTTGTTATTCTTGTATCATGCATTACAAGATCTTATTTATGTATCATCCATTACAAGATATTATTCTTGTATCATGCATTACAAGATATTTTGTATTTAAAATAACACAAGTGGCTAATGTCTATTAAAACTCTGTTCAAAAGTTCGGTGATGTTCACCAAACATGGTCGGGTTCACAACACTGTCAACTACAATATATGAGATAACAAGTCAACGAAGTAAAATTTGTAAATTTGGCAAGCAATAGAAAAAAAAAGTTGATATGAGTTTGTGTCCTAGTATCGTGGACGTTTATTTTGAGGTCCATCCATGGGGTAGCGTGCTGGGGGACCACGGATCGTTCCCATAGCAGACTCACGAGACGGCAAATCTCTCCCATAACGAGGCTCTGGCTCTCTACCATACGCTGGATAATCACTCCTAGAATCACGTGCACCAGCCATGGCTCTTTCAAAACGAGCTCGGTCCAACACTTCACGCGTGGGTGCAGGGGAAGATTGGTAACGAGATGGTGAATTATTATAAGGTGCAGGTTCTCGTTCACGTGGAATGTCCATCTCACGCATGTACGGATCATGTACAGATCTATCATCACGAAGTGGCACACCACGTGGAGGCAACATATCACGTGGGGGTAAGTCATGTGGTGGAAAACTATCACGTGTTCTAGGCACGTCACGAGGAGGAAAATCACGTGGTGGCAAATTGCGTGGTGAAACATCACGTGGTGGCAAATTGCGGGGGGAAACATCACGTGGTGGCAAATTGCGTGGGGAAACATCACGAGGAGGCAAATTGCGGGGGGAAACATCACGAGGTGGCAAATTGCGGGGGGAAACATCACGTGGTGGCAAATTGCGGGGGGAAACATCACGAGGTGGCAAATCACGTTGAAGGTAGTCACGAGGGGATCTGTCACGTGGTGGCAATGTATCACGTGGAATTGGTGAATCATCACGCGGTGGCAATATATCACGCAGGGATGCCAAATTACGAGTCACAACTGCGTCACGGATAGAACGCATGTCACGTTGAGAGTCACGTGGTTCTATTGGACCACGTGATTGAGACGTGCCATAGGGAGGGTTCAGGTCTCTTGCAGATGGAGGATCTTGTCTAGGTGGCAAGTCAGAACGAGGTCTTGGGTATGATATAAGCTCCCTTTCTGGTTGTCTTTCATATCTTGGTAATGATGTATTATTGGCTTCTCCATTTCCACGTGCCTGTGGCAATCTTTCTGGCAGTGTATACCGAGACCGCAAATTGCTTTGGGGTACAGGGCTTCCTCTCTCGTTGGCAGGTGAACGTTTTGATGCATAATCTCGGCCATCCGTACTTTGATATTGCTATGTGGAGAATGTTTTATATGACATAGTTATGAACATATACAAAGGTAATTTCAACCTGCCACGTTGGGAGTTTTAAAAAAACAATATAACAAATGTTTTTGTTAAATATAGTCATGTATTTTAACATGCTTTTCAGGTTTTTGAAAACGAAATGTATACATTCAGGGTCTGTTCAACATTTTGCAAAATTTCGTATATGTATTGAAAATGGCCAGTTCTTCTTATTTGCAGTGTTTCTAAACAAGACAATTTTTAACCTCTTTCTATTCAAATATCTAATGCTTGAAGTTTCCTTTTAAATACCAACAAGATAGATTACCGGGATTTTGTCCTTGCAGAGAACAAATCACAAGGATTTGAATAAAGAAAAAATGTTCCATGGTTTAGAATCAAATAATTCAAGAATGATTTTTTGTTGGAAAAGAAACTGATGTACATAAGAATACGTTCGCCACGTTTTAGCAAGAAACCTTTACACTATAGTTGTTATGGCAACAATGGCTTTTTAACATGTCAATAACTGTAGTTAATGTATTTTACTAAACACCGTTTGCCAAAATTTAGAAATAAAACTATAACCTCCGAGTTGACTTGTGAATGTATCACAAATCATATTCTGCAAAAAGAAATAATATATAATTTGTAGACATCACAATACGACATGGCGACACATAATATGGGACTTTAATTGGTCAATGAAGGCCTAGCGATGATTATGTCACTATAGTGAAATGTTGGGGACGGGGGGAAAGTTATTTTAAAAGAAAAACTATTAAATTAGGGTTTCAAGTAAATATACAACAACTACGTGTGACAACATATGATCATATATACAGGGTGTATACAAAAAAACTGAACAGATTTGAAATTGCTCTCAATTTCGCAAAACAAGCTATTAGTATCCAGTTTTTTTATATATATAGCTTCTTTGGGTACTTATAATGTAGAATAATGAAAAACATTTCTCGAATTCAAATTTTGTGAACCAGGTGGGGGTGTCTTTTCGAACAAACTAAAAATGGCTTGCGCACGAAATTTAAAAGCTTTAATCATATTTTGAGTTAATAGATGGAAACTTTGTCGGGTTTTTAATTACTGTACAAAATTTCAGACAATTTGCTTTAGTTTAAGCCCTTTAACTATTCACGCAAACTTACATTTTTCTTAAAAATCAGCTATTTGCATGCTAATTAATGCCTTTGCCTAGTTTGCATATGTCAGCAATATGCAAATTAGGTAAAGGCATTAATTAAGTACGCGAAAGGCTGACTTTTTAGGAAAAAATGAATAGTTAAAGGACTTAAACTAAAGCAAATTGTCTGAAATTTTGCACAGTAATTAAAAACCCAACAAATTTTCCATCTATTAACTCAAAATATGATTAAAGCTTTTAAATTTCGTGCGCAAGCCGTTTTTAGTTTGTTGGAAAAGATCC
>CACRXK020007615.1:8724-22414 GCA_902702795.2 Paramuricea clavata
CCCCGTAATAACACTGGATCAACCTTGCTTACTGGACTTTTACGGCTCCAGGAAGAACAGCTTAAAACTGATAGAGCTATCCACTATAAAAAAAGTTAGTTTAGTTTAGGTTTCCTCCTGTAGTAACACTGGATCAATGAGAGGTGATCCTTACTGGACCTCTATGAAGAACAGTTTAGAACTGATAGAGCTATCCAGTATAAATAAAGTTAGTTTAGTTTAGGTTTCCTCCTGTAGTAACACTGGATCAATAAGAAATGATCCTTACTGAACCTCTAGGAAGAACAGTTTAGAACTGATAGAGCTATCCAGTATAAATAAAGTTAGTTTAGTTTAGGTTTCCTCCTGTAGTAACACTGGATCAATAAGAGATGATTCTTACTGGACCTCTAGGAAGAACAGTTTAGAACTGATAGAGCTATCCAGTATAACGATATTATGAACTTCGATTTAGACTTGCTGATGACGATGATGATCGGACTGATGGAAGAAATGCCCCACCACCTTATCGCATGCCACCTGGGTGTAAGTAACACACTTTTACTGAATGTAATCATTCCTTGAGGCGCGGGTGTATTTGAACTATAGAATGATGCATGTGGGGTTGACTGGGGTATTACAACGTATTTTTGAGACAATTTGGGACTGGTATCATACAAAATATCTTAGTGAAAACTACAGTGTACTCAGGCAATCAGCAAGGGTCTAATGCTAGGGAACAAGACATATTTTTCAATCATGTAAACACAGGAACAATGGCGAAAACTCGTAGGAAACATTGTGGAAAATAAGGACATGGTGACATCTTTGTGGGGAAATTTCTTTGTCTTTCGAATCCCCGGGGATTGGCTGAAGCCACCTACTGTACTCAACCTCACTTACAAACGACTGTAGTTTATTGATCTAACGTTTCATTTGTTTAGCCGCTGGGAAAGGACAGGCTCAGCAAGTTTGACAGCAAGTCTAGAACATACTGTTCCAACTGGATCATATTTTATTTCAAATAGTCAAACGTGGACAGATAGGTTTTTATATATCATGTATTTTAACATTGTAGGTGTTGGCTTCAATCTTTTATTAATTTTTAACCTATCTCGTTATGTGTGTGTTATTCTGAAAAATACAACAGTTGAGACACTTTCCAATAAATCACAAATCAATAAGTGTTACAGAACATGACGTCATTACCACCGTATCACTTTTTAACCATCACGTTATTTAAATAATATGACGTCATTTTAATCCAATATTCCAATGACGTCATTTTAACCCCATGACGTCATTCTTATTCAATGACGTCATTCAACATGGTTTCTCTTCAGCCAGTTGATTAAGAAAATATGCCAGTAATACGCAGCTCTCAACCATAGCCACTCGGGACAGAAACTAAACAACCATGCCTATATAAAGAGAATCACGTCAATTTATCATACACCAGAAAGAGATAACTATTTAATAGACCCCTTCCAGCCGGCATAAAGACACTTTGCTTAACTATATCTGGAGGCGATTTACACTACACAACTTTTGCCTAAAACTGTCGCATGCAACCTGCTTACAACTTGAGTTGTACTGTGTAAATCAAACACACAACTCCCCTACATTGCAGGGTTGGTATGTTAGATGAATAATTAGGCCAAATCGTCATTAGTACCGTTTAGAAAACAAAGGCCTAGTGTGACGGTGTTTGGCCTAATTGTTCATCAAACCTACCAACCCTCCTGCATTGTCGTACAGTACAATTCAAGTGCCGTGTGAATCAGCCTTTACTGTACTCAAATATTTTATTTAACTACAAAGAGCACCTATTATCTGATGACCTTTGCATACATTTTAATAATAACAATACTGACATCCACTCCCAATAATCGGAATGTTTCATTGTCCTGTCATTGTTTTCAAAATCCCACTGTTCTCCATGCTATACAGTCACTCGTTGTGTTGATGTTATGTAAAAGCTTATGTTTCCTTAAAGTGTATTCGTATGCAAATATTAATGTTAATCACAAACAGTTGATGCATAAGCTACTGAGGGACTTCTCACACGTTGGCATAGTTTTGTGGAGTTAAAATTCAACTACCTTGGAAGCAAAGTGTATTCGCTTTTAGCTTAGTAACTATTGTCTAAACTATGTACGAAGCTCGACCGTATAGAAGCCTAACTCAAGTGCACATTAATGAACGTTTTGTCCAGTTTAAAAGCGGCAAACTATACTCGTAATGGCTTGACAGATTTGTGAAAGCATATATCAAGACGAAATGATTTTAGCTGGATGTGTCGCTTTGATGTCTTTTGTTCGAAGAAGCTGGCTTGAGTAAGTCTACGATATCATTTATACTGGATAGCTTTATCAGTTCTAAAACGTTCCCTCTAGATGTTCCAGCTGGTAAGGGTCATCCCCTTATTTGCTGCCGTATTACTACAGGAGGAAACTTATAGTGTTTGGTAAAGTTAAACTTCTCACTTGAAGTGATGATCAGACAACTACATATTGCAGTCGCTGAGGCGAAAGGCACGAATGTCTGTGCCACTCAAGTCTGTCAAAGCCGAAATTTGTACAGTACGGGATTTGAACGAACCTGAAAACCATGAGCCCAATAGCCACAAGTTCTCCGGGAATAAGGCAAGGTTGCCAGAGCACTTTTTGCATAACTGTCTGCCGAGGGCACGAAGATATTGGGAGAGACATTGAAAGTCATTGCAGTCGACACATAATAAGGCTTCAGGCACTGAAATTCAAATGAAAATTATATTTAATAACTTATTTTTGTGCTGAGGCAGCTAGATATATAGACGTTTATATTGCCGTGGTTGCAAGACAACCATAATTAACGATAATCATTGAGTTTGCGTGAGAAATAATGATAAAAAATGCTCTACCTGCACAACGATATTATCTTTAGCATACTCTATACATAAGCCTTGCGAAAAGTGGTCTACGTAAGCCTAGAATGGATGAAAACAATAAATATAAACTCAGAACTCTTATTTTGTGCATCTACACTTGCAAAGAGTGTTCGAACCGTTTCAGACGACGAACTCTTCATGTGCCGAATTCAATAAAAACAATAGATAATCATGAACGACACGCGTAAAAATCTCGCATCTTGTAGCAAGTCTGCCAATAAGCCGTCAACAAGTTGTGTTCGGACTGCTTGTCCCAAGTTGTCGACAAGTTAGGAACAAACTGTTATCAACTTGTAACAACCTTGCTGATATTATCAGACTTGTTGCAAGGTTGTTCCAACAAGTCCGATACAGTCATGATATAACAATATTGTTACAACCTTGTGTCGTCAACCTGACTGTATCAGACCTGTTAGAACAGCCTTGTAACAAGTCTGATAATGCTATCAAGCTTGTTACAAGTTATCAACAGCTTGGTCCAAACTTGTTACAACAACTGGGAACAAGCAGTGCTTTCGGCACATCGGAAAAGTTCGATGTCTGAAATGGGCCTTAATTATACCTTGGTTGCAGAATAAACGGTAACCAGAGGGCTTGGGAACTGAGCTGCACTCGAGGATAAGTTGATAATTGCACCTCTTTTCCTATATAACAATTGGAGTATTTGGAAACAAGAACGAAGAAGCATCTCAAAAACATTTCGAAAGTTTGCGTACAGTTTTCATGTTACTATATTATCAATGATTACCTTTCAACCATTCCAGGTAAAACCAGATGAGTCATCTTTAAGTTGAAGATAAAAAAAATCTCACTGAGCTCTATCAGTTCTAAACTGTTCCTAGAGGTCCAGGAAGGCTCAACTCTTATTAATCCAGTGTTACTACAGGAGGAAATATTTATACTGGATTAGCTCTATCAGTTCTAAATTGTTTCTTCCTAGAGGTCCAGAAAGGCTCAACTCTTATTGACCCAGTGTTACTACAGGAGAAACTTTGTCTAGAACAATCTGCAGGAAATAAACAAACATGCACGAAATATATTAATGTAAACTTACCATGGTTAGACTTGATACATTGATACTGACCAAATCACGTAATTTCTGGAAAAATTACATTTAGTTCAGTCCTAGCTCAATGATCATTTAAATCATGTTTTCCGAATCTAAATTTACCAGAATGGTTTAATTGCAAGCAGACACTGTCAGTGTCATGGAATAGAAATAGATACTCGAAGTTTAACAGCTTGTCAATCCAATATATGATTTCTTGCAAAACACTACTATTACCTTTTCAGGGAGGTCCACAAAGAAACCTGGAATTCCATAATGTGTGCCAACATTGTTTACTATAAAAACCATTGACAAAGGTAAATAGATACATGTCCTTGAAATCCAACTGTAGACTGGGTGGGGGTATAAATGGGTTTGCTTAAATGTATAATACACAAAAATTTGATTACCAAGAACGCCTATGTCTAATCCATTGAGTTGTGTTTTAATGTCTTCATATATTGCATCATCACTGAAATCCACGCAAATGACTTTCGTCTGGACACCATATGTGCTTTCTAGATGTATGAAATGTAACACTAGCTTTGGCTGGCATTGTGATAAATTACAGATAGCAAAAAGTGGTTCAATTCCACAATATTACATTTGTCTGATTATAATTCACGTCAGTCCCATGTGAGAGGAGTGCTTCCAGTTTGACTCTACCAAACCCTGCAGGTAATTTCTTCAAGTACTCCAGTTTCCTCCTGTAATTATAACACATACTGCAGGACCAGCAAGAGATGACGTTCCTGGACGTCTAACAAGAACAGTTTAGAACTACATCTATCCAGCATATATAGTTTTTGTTTCAACCAACCAACAGTCTCGAGTCAGCATTGATGATATATCACCTACCTATTTCGTGAGCCACGTTTTCAAGTTTTGATAATGTGCGACTTAACAGAACAATATTATATTTGTACTTTGCAAGCTAAAGAAAAAGTGCAAGCAGCACGATTATTCATTTATATGCCAACCAATGAAGAATTTTTTGATAAAATGTAAACTAGTGGATGAAAGTAAATTGTTGTACACAACCTCATTAGCAAATGCTTTTCCAATGCCATCTGATGCACCTGTAATAACTATATTGATAACATAGTATAAGTAAAAAATCTTAGTTACAGACTGTATGATTATCGATTGGATTTACAAGTGCATGATGACAAGGTTTCACTAAGGGTCACAGGAAGTCAATTAACCTTTTGAATGACCCTGATACACCCTACTTTATTATTCTACTCTGTCTAATTAACACAAGACAATTTTACTAATTGTCAAGTCTGTCAAGGAGAGAGTGCAGCTGCTGAGCTCAATGGGCCTAATAAGAACTGTTGAACAATTTAAAACTACATCTCTTAATTCTGTTTATTTTCCACTCCACCAAATATTTAAGATTATATTTTCTCACTCTGATAACTGCAGGCATACCACCACCCGCTACATGGTGGGGGGGAGGTGAGGGGGGGGGGGGGGGGGGGGGGGGCGGTGTTAGCTGCCTAGTGAGGGGGTGCATCATACCTGCCCACTTCCCTCCGCATATTTTCCTGAGATTTCGTCCCAGCAGAAATCTTGACACAACGTAAGTTTGAAATGCTTTGAATAAATCGAACACAAACACTGACGTTTTCTTTAATATGAACACCGTGCCTGAAGGTGAATAAAAGCATGACAATAGATAGCCTCCTGTGCAGACATTGTTAGTGGCCGAGGCCTCACCTAACATCTGCTCACATTCGCTATACATTTGACTTCCCGGCCACTAACAACGTCTGCACAGGAGGCTAGACAATAGATGACATATTGACATTAGAAATAGATCCATTTTTTAGGATCTTTATAAAAACAGCCCTTCATTGAGGAAGCACAGAGCAGTAAATGTGTTCCTCAAGGATGGGCATTTTCTGTTGGGTGTGGGGGGTAAATGTCCTTGTGGTTCCACATGCAGTAGCTATATTTCACGGGCTGCGACAGCCATTGTATGCTGCAAAGGTTTTGCAGAGATCTACAACATATTTCAATTCAACTGTTCCTAGTTTTGCTATTTTCCCAGAAATATTTCAACCGGAAGTAATGTGTTTATATTTTATAATTCAAATACAGCAAATAATCATGCTACATTTACCAAGTACATTTCAATAAATATTGGAGTGAATATAAAATATACCTATCACAGCTAATATATTACGATAATCCCCCAAATACTGGGTAATATCATCCAATATATACCAGATGGTCTGCCCATCAACACTACGAATTGTCGCCATAATGACTACTGCCGGTTCTGCCTCCAAAAAAATGTATTTTCCGACAACATACAATCACAGTGAATAAATATGAAATGAATACATCTTCTCAAAAATCTGCGATCAAATTACAAACTAAATCAAAGTCCAAAAGCCAGTAAAATTTGTTTTTATGTGAAACCAAAAATAAACAATGAAAATATATTATATTTACTGCTTTTAACCAATCAGATTTCGCTGTGGCATGCAATTTTAGCCAATCAGCTTTTAGAAAGTTTCCCGCCACAAATAATTTCTGGGAAAAAAATTTAATTCGCCTTTTGAGTGATGGTATTTTGGTAATCGCACCGGAAATGCGTCATAGTCGCTTTCAAAAGTGTCAATAATTGACACAAGTTTATTATTGTGAAAGGAAATGCAAAAAATCTAAATTTTATAGTTGGAACAACGTTTTCTTTGTTTTTATGTACTTATATTGTTGAAATAACACTGCAGTGTATTAACGGAGGATCTTAACTTCGTATAAATGAATAAATCTACAAAATCGGTGAAATACAAGAAGCAGAAATTGTCGTCTCAAGTTTTGACAGAAATACTACGTTCAGATGATTCGGAAGACGAACTCGTCGAATTTATCAATAATTCTTTCCCCCAAAATGGCCCAGCTGTGGCGAACAATAACAAGAAACGAAACAGGGGCAATATTAAACCGAAAGACGAGGAATCTATGCAAGAAATTGATTTAAATGGAGCGATATCGCAGACAAATTCGACAGGGACAAATGTATACGATCTATCTGCCAATGGCGAGTCTATTATACTTGGAGACAAACCAAGAAGTGCCAGATCGCGATTGTTTATTGCATTTGGGCTGTTTAAATCATTCTTCGCTTTGGTAAGTTGTGTTTCTGTTTAGTAACGTTTTAATTTAGCGATATACAAACACAAATTTTAATGACATGAATAATGCATGATCTACATTGTCCCCCTTTGGGGTGGTCAACCCCAGAAATGCCGGTGCTGAACACCATTATTAATTATGGATTTTCCTGTAGGGTATCTCGATTGCAATGCTTGGCCCCAGTCTATTGGACCTGAAGGACCAAGTCAATTCCTCATTTCAAGGAATGTCAACAATTTTCACTGCACGTTCGGTGGGATATCTCTTGGGTTCTGTCGTGGCCGGATGGCTTTTTGATAGATGGAATGGTTACCTAGTGTTGGCCGCCTCATGTTTTATTGCGGCAATAAGTGTGGTCGTTACTCCACTAACGAGGTCGTTTGTTGTGTTGATAATAACAGTTGTTTTCCAAGGGCTGGCGCTTGGCTCTCTCGACACAGGTAATGTTTCATATAAGTTTGTGGAAACACCATGTACTGTATATTTGTTATTGCAGTAATAATTATAAGTGCTGACTTTCAGCAAATCAAAACTAATCAAGGGGAGAGTGCTGACACTGAATGGGTTATCTACCCATGTGTCTAGTTAACCCATTAAGTTTCAATTTGCCCTGCTTTATTATTTTACTCTGTCTAATGCCAGACAATATTTAAAGGGAGAGTGCTGCTACTCAGTGGGTTAAATAGGCTACACTTTATATATTGGTTCTTTTATAATCTGTACAATAAACTTTGTTAATTCTCTGAGTGTCACTTTTCTAAATTCCCTTGTTGGCTGTACCTACAGTAGAGCCTGCCCTCAACCTGACTTTAACTCAACTTATGAAAAACATCCAATTTCTCTTTCAGGTGGGAATGTCCTGATACTCAATCTCTATGGAAAGAACTCTGATGCTCAGATGCAAGGACTTCATGCCATGTTTGGTCTTGGAGCTTTCATTTCTCCATTGCTGGTGGGTCCCTTTCTAACCACCCCTATCCCTCAAACACCCCACCACAATATAACCAAAACCACAAATAATACTACATCCACAACAAGTTTACTTTCAAGTTTACCTTCAAACTATACCCAACATCCAACCACCGTTGACCATACATCATTGCAATACCCTTACATAATCTCAATGCTGTTTTTTGTAATACCTATTATAACTTTCATCTGGGCAAGCTTCAGAGATACTGGCCGAAATCAACAAAGAGATAAGCCTTGGGAAACTGCCAATGACAGTCGAGCGTACAGAGGCTTTACGCTTGTACTACTTTTTTTATTCTTACTCTTGTATGTCGGATTAGAGGTTGCAATTGGTGGTCTAATATTCAGCTTCTCATTTAAACATGGTATCCTAAAGTCGAAATCACTGGCCGCTTATTTGACGTCAACGTTTTGGGGCAGTTTTTGTGCTGGGCGGTTTCTAAGCATTCCGTTATCGATGTATGTAAGAGCTTATCGTATTCTGGTGATAGATTTACTAGGCTGCATCCTAGGGGCTTCGTTGTTGGTGTTTGTGGCCAGTTCAGTTCAAGCTTGGTTATGGATAGGGACAAGTATACTAGGCCTATGCATGGCAGCCGTATTTCCGTCGACAATGAGTTGGGCTGAAACTTTTATGCATATTTCTGGGAAAACTGCATCAATTTTAGTGGTAGGAGCTAGCTTGGGTGAAATGACTATCCCACTGGCTATTGGGACTTTAATGGAACGCAATGGCGCTGAGGTGTTCTTACATGCGATATTCGTAGTAATTGTGTTAGCGATAATTGTCTTTATTCTCGCTTCTGTGCTTGCAAGACGACAACAAAAAGCACAAATGAATGGTTTTCATTTTCATTATCACAAAGGAACAGAGCAGTCGAACCATAGCATGTTCTCAAAGCCAAAAGGAGACGAAGTCATTCAACTTTTGGAAGACAGTTCGGAAATATTCTCTGTCGAAAATTGAGATTTGTAAAATGGGTTGATATCAGAATATTGGTGGGTTTATTGTGGAACGGTGGATGGTAATTAAAAGAAATATTGTACACATATATACAGATTGAATTTATAGTTAATTTGTTAAATATAATATATTTTTATGGCACTAAAATAATTATTCAGATTTATTATATATTATACTTATTGTTTCTCATTTGTTGTTCATCTTCTTCATCGACATTCTTTGCGCATCTCGCGGCTCGATCAACTAACAACAGACCTCACCGTTTATTTTTCACCCAATTTTCTCGTTTTCATGTCAAATACTTACTCATGTTTTGTGCTTAGTAAGGTTGAAAATTACTTTATTATTGAGCCTAAGAACAGCAAGAAACAAATTCGTCCAGGAAAACATGGGAATATAATCTTTATCTGCCCTTGACATGCTAAAATAAGTTAACATGGAAACGAGGCCATTGGGTAAAAGAGAATTGAATCGGTAAGGTCTATTCGAAGGGTTTTTTGGAGATGAAAATAGAGACCTTACGATTTTAGCACGGCAACGGCTACCAATAAAATAGATCATTGAAATGAATTGAGTAATTACAATATATAAATAATTTAGAGATTGTCCTCGCTCTGTTTACAACGCGAAATCACAGATTTTCACGTCTTGATACAACGGCTGCATTCCAAGCCGCAACAAGTGCAACTTCAAACTGGGTTTAGCAGAACTCTTCCCAACCATAAAACCCATGTCTTCAACTTCTAAAACTGCATTAAATTCATACGATTGATAATATACGACGAACTATCTTTACTACCATTACGATTCCGGGTGCAGCGCTCAAACTATTAGAGCTACAGAGACCAGTTGTCGAGCTCTGAGCTTCTTCATTTACTTTCTCCGTCCGTATCAGGACCACATATAGTGAAAAATGTTGACTTTCTGCTGCGATTTCTAGTACGATTTACTTTTTCTCGTGGAAGTGAACGAAGAAATGAGTTATGAATGCTCTGACTACTTAATTAATGCATTTGCCTAATTTGCATGTGTCAGCAATATGCAAATTAGGTAAACGCGTGCATTAATTAAGCATGCGAAAGGCTGAATTTTTAGGAAAAAATGGATAGTTAAAGGGCTTAAACTAAATCAAATTGTCTGAAATTTTGTACAGTAATTAAAAACCCAACAAATGTTCCATCCATTAACTCGAAATACGATTAAAGCTTTTAAATTTCGTGCGCAAGCCATTTTCAGTTTGTTGGAAAAGACACACACGGCCTGGTTCGCAAAATTTGAGTTCGAGAAATTTTTTTATAAGTACCCAAAGAAGCTATATACATCAAAAACTGGATACTAATGGTTGTTTTGCGAAATTGAGAGTTGCGAAACTGGTTTTTTTTTACTGATATACCCTGTAGAAATCGCTGCAAAAGTTGCAAGTTATGAATGAAGGAAAGTTCTCATTATGGAAAGTTCTCGATGTGAAAGAGATTAATGCCTATTGAAGAACTCACAAACAGCTATTAAATTTCAAAAAAATGTTCAATTCCACATGTTAATAGCATTCTGCTATAAGCTGTTGTGGGTTGTGTCTGGATTACCTAAAAACATGCTATGGATCCAAAATGTCATGTGGTAAAGCCCCTACTGTGTTTATAAACCTGACTATTAAAGGGCTCGACACATCAAAGTGTCTTGAATCTTTTTTAAGATAATTGAGAGGGCCGAGAGGCAAACGACAGCAGCTTATTTTTCACATGTTGTTTTAGTTAAGAAAAGCGTTACCTACGGGTCGAAATAGCAACACCTGCTGTAAGACAAAACATTAGTCGGCTGTAAACAAACGAAAATAATGTATTCTAGAATTTCAAACTCAGCGTGAACATTAACGAAATGTCGATGTTTTTGCCAAAAGGATGGCTCGTTTTTTGCTTACTTTCATGAGCTATGTATTGCTTTTGTTTTCATTTAAAAGTGGGACGTCATTTAGCAGAAAACCATGTGCAAGTAAGTGTATTTCTCTTAGGTTTACAACTTTAAACTCCAAGTACAATGTAACGCAGTGATTTACCTTAGAAACTAAGCGGTGCTAATCTAGTATTAACTCACGAAATAAAATGGCAGACGTTTAGTCCTTTATTGCAGAATATTAATGCGGACAGCTTTGTTATACAAAAAAGTGTATTATTTTCCCCTATTTAAAGAATGCGATTCAAGCAATGTTTTATGCATTTTGTGTGTCAATTATATGTTGGATTGCAATTGTTTAATTGAGACGTTTGAGACGGAACAAAATCTTTGACGAGTTAATCGCGAGCTAGTTACTTGCGCAACATAAACGTTATGCGCATTCTTTGTACTTGTCCACGTGTCCCATAAGCGAAGCATAACCGCAAATCATCTGTCACAGAACCCCCTTGTGAATGGAATTTTTGAAAGAGTCCAGACTGAATATTAATGTTGCATGGGCTTTGTCGTGTCTTGTAGAAAAATTAGAATAAAATCCGTTGCCCTTTTCTTAGCAAAACCGAACCATATGGCATATAGCTGTACCTGCCTGCTTACATGCAGCTTGTATTCTCTTACATTAATTCTCGACTTCCCATATCTTGTAAACATCACTACAGAGTAGTCTTAATGCGCACTACATGCATGGGAAAGGTCGCTGCTAAGGCTTTGCCACAGTTGTTATAATTTCAAATATCCCATGGTGGTATTCTTGCATGCCTAAATTTAGTGCCGGTGAAGTGATAACCAATTTGTGGGTACTCCGCCTGAATATAGCCTGAGGATGGAACTAAAGGCGGCATGTAAACTCCCAGGAGAGTTAAAAGTTAGTTTGGTCTGATATTGATGTAAATTAGTTTTGAAAATTTTAGTCTTTCATCTCGATAGGACTTCAGGAAGTGATGTAAATTAGTTTTGAAAATTTTAGTCTATGATCTCGATAGGACTTCAGGAAATGATATAAATTAATTTTGAAAATTTTAGTCTATGATCTCGATAGGACTTCAGGAAGTGATGTAAATTAATTTTGAAAGTTTTAGTGGATTGTACTGTGTTAAGAATTTCTCACAACAAATGGTATCATTGCATATTTTTACTGTTCACTAACCTCGCTTCATCACTGAACTCCCTATTGCTTATGGAATGATATTGTATTTACTATTCTAATAAATAGAATTGAGGGACATAGTTTAACGCCTGTATTAGTAAAAGCCCACTCACACTCAAAGAGTGACACTCAAAGAGTGGAGATTCAATTTGAGCTTGGTTTGAGTGTCAATGCTATTTTCAAATAGCTGGAGGGTTAGTGTCGTACCTTACTATGCGACTACTCACTCTCCAGCTATTCAAAAACAGCATTGACACTCAAGGGAAGCTCAGATTGAACCTCCACTCATTGAGTGTGAGTGAGCTTTTAGAATACAGGCGTAACTTTCTTCATACAATGCATGGGTTAATTAGACTATCTGACCATACTACCCATTAAGTTACCGTATTGCGCCCTACTTTATTATTTTACTCTGTCTAACGCCAGATTATTTTACTCGTCAAGGGTAACTCAATGGGATAATTGTCGTCTCTTTTAGCTAGTCCCGATAACTTCTGCATCACAAATATAACAACATATAACATGGACACAACAATTTACTGGAAATCCAATTTTTCCCATCAAGACACAGCCGTACAATATGTCCCACAATACACCTGGGACAATATCAATTGGAGCTCTGTTTCTTGTCCGCGCCCGCAATGGCATAATAACAGCGGTGAGATGAGTTGTGTCGTACTGACATGCGCAACAACGAAAGTTGATGAGTATTATGAAATACGAGTAGAGGCTCATGGGAACTCATCTGGAAATAATTATGTTACACTATCTGTATTGCATAATCCCACCGATGAAAGTATGTATGTTCGCTGTTTGTTAGATTGCCCTTGCTGGATCTCTATCCCCTTCATGGAAGAACAGTTTAGAAGTAATAGAGTTATCCAGTATGAATAAAGTTAGTTTAGTTTAGGTTTCCTCCTGTAGTAACACTGGATCAATAAGAGACTACCTTTAGTCGACCTCTTGGGAGAACAGCTTAGAACAGATAGAGCTATCCAGCATACAAATCAAGTTAGTTTAGTTTAGATTTCCTTCTGTAGTAATACTGGATCAAAAAGAGATGACCATTACTGGACCTCTAGAAAGAACAGTTTAGAACTGATAGAGCTATCCAGTATAACTGTATAAATAAAGTTATTTTAGTTTCTAATGAGTTGATCTTCTTTTATAGATATTCCATCTCGGATAACTGATGTAAATATTTTCAGTAATTTGTCTACCTCAGCTTTAATAAGTTGGAGACGTCCAGTGGATTTTTGTGCAAAGTCAAAATACTGTCTGGAGTTGAAATATTACAGACAAGGAGCGAAAGTTAATAAAGTAAAATTAACTTTGAAACTTATCCGCTAACGTTTCCTAAACGTGATGTTCCGGCTTAGTATTCTACAATAAGCTGTCGCGGTTTGTGTTTGAACTACCTGAAAAATATATCTCAAACGTAGTGGTCCAGTGTAGGTAGTATTCTACAATAAGCTGTCGTGGTTTGTGTCTGAACTACCTGAAAAAGATATCTCAAACGTAGTGGTCCAGTGTAGGTAGTATTCTACAATA
>CACRXK020007616.1:8147-22410 GCA_902702795.2 Paramuricea clavata
GGGGGGCAAGGGTATTTTCGTGACTCGTGATTAGCAATTATTCGTGTTTCGTGATTCGTGATTTAAAGAAATACCATTCCGTGAATCGTGATTAATATGCGTGCCGTGAATCGTGAAGAGATAAAAGGCTAGCTATAGTCTTGAATTTACAAACATTTTACCCTAACTTGTGAATGTTTACGTTTAAAACTCGGCCCAAATGTAATATTATGGGGGAAAGTTTATAAATTTGCTTCCCGCGGTTCTCTTAGTTCTTGACTTTCTTCGTTTCATCGGTAAACGTCGTTATCGTATACCTTCGTACTTCTTCGTAAACTTCGTGAACCATCGTACAATGCTCGTAATGCCTTGCAATGATTTCCATTGTCCTTTAAACGGCTCTAATGTTAAAGTCTGTATGTGTTAAATGGTTTCAGACTTTGCTACGCTTCTGTGTTTCTAAAAATCGGGAAAATGAAATTTTGTTTTTCGTAACTCGTGAAATAAAAAAATGATCTTCGTGATTTCGTGACAGGATAACCCTTTACCTCATTGCATATTCATAAATTTGTGGTTTTAAAAGCAGTTACTGTTAAAATTTTGAGATATGTTTATTTGTCCATTAAAGTTAAAGAACACTGAAAATATCAGCACTGTGGAAGCAAGTTTGTTCTGTAGACCACGATGTATATTATTTATAATGGTCTAATGAAAGAACCCATTTGGTAGTCTACAAACCCAGATTTCATTTCCCATGCTGGATTCACAGACTACCATTTGGCCGCACAGTAGTGATAAATTGAAATAATACTGTAATTTATACTATAGTTTTTCTGAAACTTTAGCCTCTCATTTCAAACTTTTATCTTTGAAAAAAGATAAAAATAATAATCCCCGAGCCGACGGCGCGAAGCGCCGTGCGAGGGTACTAATTCCCCCCGGCTATTTACACCCGGGGAAACGAAAGCATTAGCGAAGTCTAAAGTTCATCAAATATCGCGGGCGTCGTTCTCTAACGATGGTGAGTGGGTGGTCATCCTCACTGATCTCTAAAATATGGCTGATTGCGTGTAGGAGTGGGCAAGATTTCAATTTTAAAAGACATATATTTGGAAAATCGTTTCATATACTTTCATATAGAAAATCGTTTCATATTGCTTAATTGAAGCAATTTTTTTTGAAGAGATGAGAAGAATAGATTTACTATGGGAAATCGTGAAATATACGGCAAGTTTCCTTTGAATATTTAATGTTTACGAATTTTGTTTCTTTAATTAACTTTTTGCCTAAAAACACGAACTGTTTTCCTTTTCAACGAAGCTCTAATGCATCAGTCAATTCTAGCATTGCCCATCCCCCCCCCGGGCACCCCCGGGCATTTGCACTTTTTTTTTCTTTAAGTTGACAATTCCCGGGGGTCGGGAAGAAAAAGCGTGACAATGCCCCGCCCCCGAGCAAAAAAAAAGATGACAAATGCCCGGCCCAAGGGCACACCGACTCATTTATAGAATGTATTTTAGACCTCAAAACTTCCATAACATTATTAGCTTCCCTGTATAAAAGCTAACAGCAGTCATCCCAACTTTTGAACATGAAAAACGTGCTCGTCGATGCGACGCCGCAAGATAAACAAGGATTGTACTATGAATTCTAGTGTTTTTATGCTAGATAGTTAATAAATACAACTTTAATTAGTTTCTCATGTGCGATTGGTGTGACGTTTTGTGAATCAAAATGTCGACAAAATCCTCGTTTTTACCCCCGAATTCTTCAACGCCATTTTAATATAATAGCACGTGTTCGTCGCAGAAACGTCCGGTCGAGTCAAATGCCCGGCCGGTAAACAATTCCCCGCCCCCGGGACAACTTTGCAAGTACCAATGCCCGGCCCCCGGGCAAAAAAAGAGTGCAAATGCCCGGGGGGTGCCCGGGGGGGGATGGGCAATGCTAGAATTGACTGATGCATAAGTCTCATAAATTACCGTTTAATTTGAGGAAAAATCTTAAAGGTGATCTACAGTCTGATCTGCGCATGTGCACAAATGAGCCCACTTTTTATGATACAAACAGTTTAACTATGTTTTGAGTTCTTGAAAAGTCTGATTGTTGTTTCTTGATCATTTATTATACTCTAGAAGCTTGAAAATATAAATAGTTGTCGAATAAAGCTCAATATTTTGGACACAAAAATGTAAACAAAGGCTTTGTTTACATACGGACTGTAGATCACCTTTATAATGTAAAGGAGAACAAATTAATTTGAAGACTGAACTGAAATTACCTAACAATTTGTTTTATTTGTAACTTAATAATTATTATGTTTTATAATATTTGTGGTGTTACTCTGAGTGTATATCCACACCGGGCGAGCTTGAAAAATATGCCCGGCCACGGTAGGATTCGAACCTACGACCTTTGGAATACTAGCCCAATGCTCTTCCAACTGAGCTACGCGGTCAGGACGGTTCGAGTAAGTGATATTTCGGAACAGAATCTGGTTCCTTCGATACCAATGTATTCTAGTAATATGAATTTTTCTGTAGGGCTAGTATTCCAAGGTCGTAGGTTCGAATCCCACCGTGGCCGGGCATATTTTTCAAGCTCGCCCGGTGTGGATATACACTCAGAGTAACACACATATATCATATTCACCTGAGTACACAACACCAACACAGAAAAAAAATCATATTAGAATACATTGGTATCGAAGGAACTAGATTCTGTTCCGAAATATCACTTACTCGAACCGTCCTGACCGCGTAGCTCAGTTGGAAGAGCATTGGGCTAGTATTCCAAAGGTCGTAGGTTCGAATCCCACCGTGGCCGGGCATATTTTTCAAGTTCGCCCGTTGTGGATATGCACTCAGAGTAACATCGCAAATATCATATTCACCTGAGTACACTACACCAATACAGAAAAAATTCATATTACTAGAATACATTGGTATCGAAGGAATTAGATTCTGTTCCGAAATATCACTTACTCGAAGCGTCCTGACCGCGCAGCTCAGTTGGAAGAGCATTGGGCTAGTATTCCAAAGGTCGTAGGTTCGAATCCCACCGTGGTCAGGCATATTTTTCAAGCTCGCCCGGTGTGGATATACACTCAGAGTAACACCACAAATATCATATTCACCTGAGTACACTACACCAACACAGAAAAAAATTCATATTATGTTTTATATTTATTAGTTTATCGGCCAATGAACTATAGTTGAATTTTATATTTTACGAAGCGTTTCAAGTTAAATTTGACATTAAATCAAAGCTTACAAAATGCAAAATAATATACCTACAGTATATAATATGGAAATTTATTGTTGTATAGTTAAAAGTACGAGTCTTTGAACTATTTTGCAGTTTTGTACAAAAAATATGAAAAATTAAAAATTTAAGAATATCGTGTTGTCATGGCAACACTTGAGCGCGAGTCTGCGTTCAGTGGGCCATTTCTCAATACTTCATTTTAATTTAATGTTTGGAAAATATTGGCGAGGGGTTACTGCATGCATGTATTTCTAGTTTATTTCTATAACTTATGTATCTTGCTTAGAATAGATACATACATGTCAGTGGCTACCGAGTTCATTTGTGGGTGATTAATATAAAAATTAAATTGGCAAATTATTTTGACAAAACTTTAAATTATTTTGGCCCTGATTATCATCAGTACAACTATTTATAAAAAGCTATATATAGTAGAAATTTCCATTCAGAAGTGAAAAGCAGCAAATTGTGCATTAACCTTATCGCAAAATAATATATATTATATATATAGTTCATTACGGAACTGTGATGTAATGAACACAAGATCAAATTTCCGGGAAGGGAAACGTCGCTCCTTCCGTGTTTGCTGTTAGACGTGTAATGTAAAAGCTGCCTTTGTTAAAATGTTTTTATTAACAAAATCTCGACGGTTTACTTTAATACTCTGTGATTGCAATTTATTTCAACAAGAAAAGAAGAAATATGTAGAGGAACCTTAAAAGGTGGGTTTATAACCAGCTGTGTCGCTGTGACATGTATTTCTAGTGAGTGAATCGCGAACTTTTGTGTGACCATTTGGTCGATTTAATTTTAAACTTGCGACTTGCGAGTGACTTTACAATCGCAGTAGATTATTAATAACGACGTTGTAGCTCACTTCTCGCCTTAATGTGAAAATATGTCGTTGACGTTATGAAGATTACTAGAAATGGGCTAATTGCAGACAAAAACATGACAATACAATACAATACTATACAATATAATACAATACAAAGCCGTGATCAAGCGAGGTTCTCGTGCATGAGAGTTGGCAGTCACGCAATCTTGCTGAGCTGTTCTTAATATTTTCCCAACGCTATCATGTATTCTATTTAAGTTGAAACATAGTTGGAAAACTTATCAAAGCTTTATTTTGTTAATCTAGAGCTAGAAATATCCCCTGTAGCAATGCGAGACTGCCAACTCTCATCAACTATCGACGTTTGATCATAAGCCTTCGTCCATGAACATGTCATATACAATGGCCAGGGATGGAGGACCGCTTAACTAAAATAAATATATTATGTTAGACTCATTCGCAGACATCTCTTCGCTCTAATCAGTTCAGTTTATTGGTTTAATGTTTCACCACCAGCTAAATCATAGGGATATTAAAATCCTGAAATTCCACATCGGCCGCCATATTGAATTTGCAACGCGCCAGAGTCTGGAACTAGATTCTATTTTTGCGATGCTACAAGTGCATGTATACTGTATCAACGTCTTGCTTGTTTCCTCTGAAAGAAATTTCCGTATTTGTCAAATTTTGTACAGATTGAGAAAGGCCTTGCTGCATACTTTCCCGATATGGAAAAAACCTACACAGCTTTTAAAACCACAGTGTGGACTTCCTCCAAACATGCACTTTATTTCCACAAACAAATAAAATAGGCATATATGGCATCATAATTACACTGTTGTTATCACTATTAAATCAAGAGCGGATCTAGGCTCATCTCCAAGGAGACGTGCAGGTTTTCAATTGGCGTGGTACATGAGGGAGCCTTACTGCCCCCTCTCCTCTGCACTCTGAAACGCTAGCAATACTATATCCCATTATTTGAGATAGCTGAATCTGCATGTTCGCCGTTCTGTTGCGTTTTACATTATCTTTTGTTTATAAAGTTTATATCTGCTTTGTATCACGTGTGCGTGACTGGACAGTTGTTGTAGCACAGTACAGTAAATCTGCTTGTTAAAGTACAGCACTGTATATTTGAAGATACGGCTGCATAACAACCTCGAGTCCTGGACATGTTCACATATTTAACTATGATATTTAACTAAAGCATTCTAAGTATTTTCTCGTGAGCTCACAAATCAATTAAATCATTTCAAGAAATCGATACGCGCTAATTAATAGTAAAAGTCCCGCTAATCGCTTTTCGAAAAGCAGAAAATCAATGTATGGTCAAACAGATTTTTTTAGGTGTTACTGGACTTCTCCAGAGGGATGCCAGACACCACTACGTGGGGTGCGCACGCCCACGATAGATCCGTCCCTGTATTAAATTACAAACACACTCAAATAATACAGTAAATACAATATAATCAGTTTAAATAAGTAGACGCTTTAATTTACTTGAAAATGATTTAAAGGAGACAGAACTTATGATTTCATCAGCATGTGAGGTAAAGAAATTCGGACCTTGATATCTTAACGAAAGCTGACACTAAATGTAGGATGTAAAAGTATTTGGAAAGATTCTAGTTTGATAGCTTTATGACTGTCAAGATTTTTAGATAACATACGGTAGATCTATGTCGGAAATTGTGTTACAACTTTGAGCCTTTGAGATTGACTCTTGCAACATGGCCTTAATGGAGTAGACTGGACCGGTTCTTCCTTTATCCTGTACTCAGAAGATAATCTTGTGAACTTTGTTGTGGAGAACCGTTTACACACGCGATTTTTTTCTTTTGATTGGACGTGAACGATTGAATGAGTTATGAATGTTCAGATGAGGGTTTATATATCCAGAACATTCATAACTCATCTACTCATTCAAATCCATCAGAAGAAAATCGCACTAGAATTAGAAATCGCAGGAAAAATTGCAAGTATAAACCGGTCTTTATATCACTGCATAAATTCTATTTATCACTGCACAAATGGTTATGGCGTTTCCATCAATAAAATTCTAGAAATCAATGGAAGAATATGTTTTATGAAGGTAGATCCCAGTCGCGACTGCCATTAAATTCCATTTGGTGTGAAATCTCAGGACTTATTAGCCAGTTACTGTGTCTGTTTTTACCCGACTGGAGAACTCTCCCCAGATTATACATACATGGCTCAGTGATTGCCCAGCAACAGTTGCGAAAAATGCAACTATAGGTCTTCTGGCAGGAATTGAACCTGCGGCCCTGCGATTCCCGTGCAGCGCTCTAACCAACTGAGCTACAGAAGACAGTTGCCGAGCTCTAACCACACGTTCATGTATAAATACCAGGGAATCGAACCTGCACAAACCCTCAACCTTTGGCGACATTACCACCAACGCAAACTTAAAGCAAGAAATTGGTAGCCATTTCAATAGATATAATAAATTATGGTGTCGGTATTTTTATTGGGGAGAAGCGAAAAATAAATACAAACTATAAAAATTGTTTGGTTAAATCTCTGCGTAACACGTTTTAGTACTTTAGAAATTCAATAAATCGACCGAATCTTGCGAAGGAAGATCCCAGATTCCGGCGCGTTTCAATTCAATATGGAGACCAACGTGAAATCTCAGGATTTAGTCCGCTTTGAGTGGCAAGTAATTACTGTGTGTGTTTTACCACTGGAGCACTATTTTTTAGTTACATATAGCTCAGTGGTTAGCCAAAAGAAAACGTATGGTCGCACTGTAAACGTATGTAATATTATTATAAATAATGAATATTTATGAGCGCAATGGTAAAAATATTTTCATTCGGTGAAAGATGGGATTTTCCATTCCATGAGGCCACAGCTGACTATTAATTAAATTATTGCACGGCTGAGTGTGCGATAAAATGACCAGAATTTAATGAGATGTTATACGATATATGATATTATACTAGAAACTTTAGACATGTTGTTCCAGATGCCTGTGGAGGGGGTTAATATACTAATGCACTTTTTTTTAAGGCTAAAATTAAATAGTGATGGCTCACAGTAGACTAAGTGATCCCGATTATAGAAACTGGGTTACTGTTGGTCGAGCAATCCAGATTACCCGGAACGGCTTAGAAACCATAATTCAAAATTCTGCTGACAAGTACCACACATCACTGCTTGCAACTTTGTCAAATAATGTACCTGCATGGAAATCTCACTTGGAGAATGCCCACCGATCACGTGATAAAAGAAAAATATACTGGAGCAACAGTGACAACACTCAGTGGTTGACCGTTGGTGCCTCATGGGAGATTGCTAAGATTTTTATGGCTCCCTTGGGACCGAGAAAGCTTGATGTAGCCAACGCCAAAACTACTGATATATCAGGACTGTTGAATGTATTAGAATGGTCTCCGAGAGGGACAAATGGTATGTTCAACACAGGTGTCGATGTTTCGAAAATAGCAGGTGCAAGAAGTGCTAGGAACCTTTGGGCGCATGCATCGTTGCTACATGTAAGTAATACAGACAAAGTCGACGCGTTTGCATCTTTAACCTCGCTTCTTCAAGACCCAGAACTGAACGGTGACAAAGATGTCCAAGACGCCATAAACAAGCTTAGTATTTTACTCAATACTGGTCTAGCGGTTATCGAAGAGAAAGAATTGGAATTATTCGTTCAGTTACAACGTCAACTTGGTCAAGATATAGTCAGTTTGGGAAGTGATATGAGCTGTTGGAAAGATGAAGTCGGAGCGAACTTGGAGTGGATTAAAGATCAGATGAAAGGTTTGGATGAATTTGTAAAGAAAAACGAGCTGAAAGTTGTCGAGAAAAGAATCAATCACTTGTCCAAGTGCCAAGATTCTACCAACAGCCGACTGAAAAAGCTAGAAAAGGGTATAACAGAGTCACAGCAATTATCTTGTGATGTGAAGCAGGAGCTAAAGTTCAACCCAGTCTCTGATCGGATGAAGGAAGAATTTGTTGGTCGTGAATGGTTGTTCCGTGACATTGAAAACTGGTTAGAAAAAGACCTGAATCCTGGGGAGTCTCGTGCCTTCTTTATCTGGGGTGGTGCTGGAACAGGCAAAAGCTCGTTCGCCCAAGAGTTTGTCCATCGGCATGAGGAAGAGAAATTGGCTGGATACCATTATTGTCAAAAAGATAATCCTCGCACCTGCGATTTGGAATCGTTAGTCTATAGTCTCAGCAGTATGCTCTCGAAAAGTCTTCCCGAATATGCTGCCTTGGTTGAGAAACTACAGACTGATCAATTTCGAGATAATCCTAACGCACTGTTCGATTTGTTAATTACTACACCATTGCAGCAATTGAAAGAAAATACCAAACATTTTCTTGTCATTGATGGCTTGGATGAAGGAGGATCTATGATTGCTTCTTGCTTTGCCAGATTATCAAAAGACCTCCGTCCGTGGCTTCGTTTCATTTTGACCGCAAGACACAATGCTCCCGCTCTATCTGGGCTTTTCTTAGATTGCACCTCTGCTAAACTAGATCACTTAGGGAATAGTCTTGAGTCCCTGTCCAGCAAAGATATTCGTAAATTTGTCTCCATGAAGTACAGAAAACTTCAAACTGAATATAACTGTATTCCTTCTTTCTTTGCTAATGACGAGCAGGTAGGCAAAGAGAAAATAGCTCAGGCTAGTCAGAATTGCTTCCTTTATGCTAAACTAGTGATGGAACACATCTTTGATGGCCATAATGAAATTGGTTTGCCTACCTCGTTATCTGAGATTTACTGCTTGGACTTCAGGCGTCACTTTCCAGATATAGAATTCTTTGAGAAAAAAGTTGCACCAGTGCTTCAGATTGTGCTTGCGATTCAATCTGCTAAGGCTTTCATAGATAAAGAGATACCTATAATAGGTATGTTTAATTTAGGACCTTCCCATCTTGATATTTTTTTTAGGGAAGATCAGCCGGTTTATGAGGCTTATGTGGAGAGCGATGAAAGTGTTACAGGGGTTGTGAAGTGTGGTTTGCTGTCTGAAATTAAGATGCGTGACCTCAATAAAGTCCTCAAACTTCTATCAGGCTACTTAGTAAAGGATGATTCTGGTAAATATTATTTCAGCCATAGTTCTGTAAGAGATTGGTTGCAAAATGAAGAGTCAGATTTCTTTTGCGATGTACTCAACGGGCACTCTATTATGGCAAACTATAACTTGAAAACTCTTAAAGTTAAGTATCCTTCACCTGAGAATTTTGGTGAAGATTTATGTTTTCGTCCGAAACATTCATATCCTATTGCTGTTTTAGACCTCAAATTCTTTTCTTTGCGTTATCTCTTTCATTCCAGTGAGAGCGGGAGTTCAAGCGTGAATGTTCTAATATCTGAATTAGGTATTAAAGCAATCGACCTTCTTCATGCCGCATTTCACCATAATGTTGACGGTTTCTATACATCCATTTGTTCCGAGTATATGGCATTGAAAGTTCTCGATGAAACAAATGTCTTGAATGAAATGACCACAAAGGAAAAAGCTGAACATCTTGACCTGGCTATGAATTCGCTGTCTGCAAGGATCATCGGGAAGTTCCTTGATGGCGCATACTGGATTTTTAGTCATAATGTCATTGTTTCCTTGATCTTTAGTATCACCACACAACAGCTCGTCCCGAAAGAATCACTGCCCCAGTTATTCTTTTCGTCTTTCATCCATGGTTACGATGAGATATTTGAACTTTGTGTAAACAAAGGAGTGACGGCAGATGTATGTGTTCCACAATTCTTTGAGAACACCAAGGGCTTTGACTCGTCCATCTGCTGGAACGAAGATGTCCAAGAGTATTTTAAAAAGCTGAAGTCAGGGGAAAAGAATGTTATCAATTTGGAGTCCCTTAAAGAGAAGCCATTTGATCCAAAAGAAGCCAGAGTGTCGGAATTTACATTGGAGATCATTCAAAAACCTCTTTCAGGTATTGATTATAAATACTCTTGTAAATCTGTAGGTGTGAAAAAATTATGGTGACAAAATTATTCTTTGATGTCAAGTTGAGTATGCATATTCTTAAAAATGGCTTTGGAAATAACGGAGTTTGTGATATATGAAACCATAGACAATCCAGAAGACATGACATGACGATTTGTCATCATATTCTAGCTTGCGTTTCCAGTCCCTGTCTTCTGGATTGTCTATGATGAAATCAATACACCTCGTTGTATATGCTGTACTCGTGACCAAAAAAGTTGCTTAGAAACGAGTTTTGTTGCCTATCTTTGGGCACTACTTCAAAATTACATCAATCTATAAACTGATTCTTATATGCCTGGTACGCAGTGGCGTAACGGAGGAAGAGGGGGCCCTTAGGCATATTCTGTGTGGGGGGCCCTGTTGTCATTGTTTGACTGAGATATTATATTTATATTGAATATTTATAGAATGTTCTGGAAAATTCCGTGTCTATAACAATGACAATAACAATCTCCAACACATGGAACAACTTTTATGAATAACATTTGTTTATTTGTGGTGTTACTCTGAGTGTGTATCCACACCGGGCGAGCTTGAAAAATATGCCCGGCCACGGTCATGGCATTCGAACCTACGACCTTTGGAATACTAGTCCAATGCTCTTCCAACTGAGCTACGCGGTCAGGACGGTTCGAGTAAGTGATATATATAATATTCACCTGAGTACACTACACCAACACAGAAAAATTCGTATTACTAGAATACATTGGTATCGAAGGAACTAGATTCTGTTCCGAAATATCACTTACTCGAACCGTCCTGACCGCGTAGCTCAGTTGGAAGAGCATTAGGCTAGTATTCCAAAGGTCGTAGGTTCGAATCCCACCGTGGCCGGGCATATTTTTCAAGCTCGCCCGGTGTCGATATACACTCAGAGTAACACCACAATTAACATTTGTTTAATTTGAGATGGCATAAAAAAATCAGCTACCGTCGTCGATGGAGGCTTTACTGATGTAGCACTATTAATTTCGCATTTTCCCATTGATTCTTCACCTGCATTTTTTACGTTTTCCAATTCTCTGGGCTATAGACTGTGGCTGATGGGGGCCCCTAACTGTTGGGGGCCCTTAGTTTTGAACTAACCCTAACCAATGAGCGCTACGCCACTGCTGGTACGAATTCACTCGAAGAAATCTGCAGCTTCTATATATCTTCTAAATTTTTCTATGCACTTTTTTAGATCTGGGGATCAGTTGCGAAGGTCATAGGTCCTGTAGCTGCGATTCCGGTGTAGTGCTCTAACCAACTGAGTTACAAAGACCAGTTGCTAAGCATTATTAACCAGCATTAACTTCTACCCAACATTACTCAACTTGATATGATTGCATAGAATACTAATTAGGATGGACAATTATATAATCATTCTAATTGGATGAACAATTATATAAAAAATATAGTAATGAAGATGAGTTTTATCAGATATAAAGTCACTCCACGTGACATATTATGGCTGACATGATTGGCCACAAGGTTTATGAATTATCAATGAGTATTTTATATATATATATATATATATATATATATATATATATATATATATATATATATATATATATATATGTAATACTTTAGTAATATATAGCATTTAGTTTAGTATATTTATATTATAGCCCATTCATTGTAAAAATTTAAATGCATCGCCAACATTAGTATTAATTTATATAATACGTAATAATATATATATATATATATTTAAATCAAATTATCAAATATTAATATATATATATATATATATATATATATATATATATATATATATATATATATATATATATATATATATATATATATATATATATATTTAAATCAAATTCACACCTAAATTTCAAAATTTTTGCTCAGAAATATAGACTTATCCTTCTATTTTCGCGGGTGATATGACTTAGATCATTATTCTTTGGTATAAAATAGAAAACAGCGCAGTTATTGACCCTCCTGAACGGATAAAGGATATCGTCTCAAAATATATCAACTTCGAAAGCTTATTTCAAAATCGTGGCACCTGATTGGCACATGACTTTACCTTTTCTATAAACTACTGACATTAGTCAACACAAATCGTCAATAATATCTTTCTGATCTACCATTAGACAAAAATGATAAGCGCGCAAACTTTGTAAAATTTGAAAATGTGTCGAAATCGAGCATACTTTATCGGTAAACATAATTCTTGATATTAACAAATAAAACCACCTTACACTACACTGAATGAAGCTTGATTATGTAAATATATGTCTTTCATCATTATTCTTTGGTTTTGCACTCGAATGAAATTGTTTGACTGTACAGTTTGGCTTCAAGGATAGTCATTCAATGCCAGTGTGTTCGAATTCTGCGCGCCTCAATGCCATGAGTCCTGATTGTGACATACGAACTTCGCTCTGTTCGCTTTGTTTACCTCCTGTAAATAAAATGTCTCAAATTAAAAAATTCAGAATTAGTCATACTACAGGCATAATTTTCATTAGTTTGTTTACCTTAAACTGTTATATTAAGTTTCGTTTTATAGAATGTACGAATTAATCTCGGGGAAAACTCGTAACCGAAAGAAATGTACTCGCTGAGCGTAAACATGTCAATCAAATGACGATGAAATGTTTCGTTGCTCTCTGGTTTCCCTTTCTTTGTATTGAATTAAATAGTAGTCTTAGACAGTATTGCACGAGGTTTTTGTGTTTACAATAATGGTGTTCTACTTCTACTACAGCCGCAATTTGTGATCACGCTACGTTAGGTAAATCTAAACGATTTCGACAGACAGTAGATTTTATGTTGACAGATGAGAATGATGGTAAGCAATAATGTAGAAATGTTCCTTTTCTACTTCTGAGTGTGGAAAATTCTGAGACACAGTAGACTGTTCTTCGAAGTTGCTGGCGTGTAAGAATGACATTAGTTATCACTTGCAAATGTGTCACCCTTTAAAGCTTGTCGGAAAGAAGAATATAAATTAATTCTAATTTTCAGAACCTTTCTAATTGTTACTGAAAAAAGGAATAACATTGATTAAATAACTGAGACGTTCAAATGGGTTACAGCTGTTTGCGCTGAATTGTTTTGTATTATATCAAAATATTCGCATATTTTTATACAATAAGAAATATATATATATATATATATATATATATATATATATATATATGTAATACTTTAGTAATATATAGCATTTAGTTTAGTATATTTATATTATAGCCCATTCATTGTAAAAATTTAAATGCATCGCCAACATTAGTATTAATTTATATAATACGAACATTGCCCTTCTTTTTTTCTCTTGTAAATATAGTAAATATTCTTCAAAATTTCTCATTTTACATATTGTATTGTCTGACTGACTGTAAATAATTGACTATGTGATTTAATTATCACAAGTGAACAGTAATTATAGAGGCCTAAATAAAAGTCTACGAAGATTTCTAGTAGGTATCTAGCCCAAAATCTTTTAAAGATGTATTTTAAGTAGCATTTTTATACATGGTATAATGGGGAAAATTAAATAAAAATATAAATTTATAAACAATAACTATTTTTCAATCGACAAGTTGTCAATTTTAAATTACTGCATTCAAATTAACTGAACACGAATTCAAAAATATTTATACGTTTGCTAATTGAAACTAGCAACGTTAATTTGACGTGAATTTTTAAAAGCAATGACCAGTGTAATTCATAAAAAGGTCTTGAACGCATAAAACTCGAGCACTTTTGAGATAGAAGTCTGAGAACTCGTAAAACCCGCGAGCACTTTTGCTTCACAGCATATTTTTTGTACAAGCCTAAATGAAAATTAAAACTATATATATCAGTAATATTTAAGTGTATTATTAAGTACATTATAACCTCAGTCAAGCGAGATTATTTGAGAAGGATACACAATACATAGGCGGTCGCCGGTCGCGCTCATTTCACCATTTCTTTGCTTGAGCAGCACAGAGCCACATTGCTGCTCCAGACTGAATTTCATTAGATCCTTTTTCCCAGTTTTTCTTAACACAGTTGAGAGTTTCTTTCTAAGACACAAATCGCTAACTTCTCTGGAAACGATGTGAAGCACTTTCTGTGTAACCACTTTGAGGACGGGTTGCATTTCATAACTGCCGTACAGTGTCTCTCGATAGAGGTCCATACAGTAACGCTTTCGAAACCTAATATATTGTAAGTATCATCT
>CACRXK020007617.1:547-22403 GCA_902702795.2 Paramuricea clavata
CCCCCCCCCCCACCCCCCCCCCCCCCCCCCGCCCAGTACGTCCATGATTTTAAGCAATTTTAGGCGATTTTAAGTGATTTTAGGCGATTTTAAGCGATTTTAGGCGATTTAAGAGAAATTTGACAATTTAACCCGCGATTTAATGCGATTTTGGGCGATTTTAGGCGATTTACCGCCCCAGAGTAGGCCTCTAGATAAAGAGGAAAATGACTGGTTAAGAAGCGAAAGCCGTTCTCCAGAAAGTCCAGATGTATTGACCCAATATGCGAGGTATAAATAAAACATGCATGGTGCCTGGTGTAATGTACGTAAGATCTTTATTTACACAGAGTGACCCAATCAGTGATTGTTCACTGTTATCCTTGGGGGCCCTGAAAAATATACAGTTTATCTACAATGCAGTTTTATCCAAAATAGTATAAAATTATCTAAAATCCCTACAATAAACTAACTATCTATATGTACCGATCGACTTTATTAGACTTATTAAAAACCTTGCATCCATAATAATAAAAAGAATTCTTTGCACATTCAGTTCTTACTTTAGGCAAACGAAGTTTGTCTGATTGTCTTGTTATTCGCGAGGAACTGTCACGATTGAAAACGAAATAATTATTAAAAAATTGTCGACATTTCCCTAGAATACATTTGTAACCAGTTTGAGAACATGTACGTCTCCTCTTGATTCTAAGCTGTCCCATCTGAGGCTTTGCATTGCGTCATCACTTCGCGGGTACCTGGAAATCACTCTGACAGCACGCTTTTGGAGTATCTCGAGCCTTCCTTTGTTTTGCTCACCACAGCACGTCCAAATACTGTCCCCATACTCCATAAGAGGGCGAATGAACGACTTATAAACCGTTTCCGCCGCATTTGGGGTCAGGTTGTTCCATAGTCGACGTAACATGCCAATTCTACTGCCCACTTTCATTGCTACATGATCAACATGTGAATGCCAAGACAATTTTGCATTTAAAGTCATACCAAGGTAACAATAATCAGTTACACGCTTTAATGAAAAGCCATCAATTGAAAGCTCATGATTAGTTACCTTTGATAAGTTTGCATTAGTTCCAAACAACACCGTCTCTGTTTTTTTATCCTATTAACAGCTCGGTTGTTAACACATTCGGTATTACACCACTGTCGCTGTCTGCGAAGTAAAGTACCGTGTCATCGGCATACATCAGAACATTGCATTGTTGAACAGCTGCTGGAAGATCATTAATAAACAGGACGAACAGTAGGGGCCCTAAAATAAACCCCTGTGGTACTCCAGACGAAATATTACATGGCAGTGATTGCATATTCTGAAAGGTAACTATTTGCGATCGATCGTCAAGGTAACTACTAAACCACTCAAGTTCACTTTCAACTACGCCGTAACTCTCCAACTTGGCCAAAAGTAGGGAGTGGTCTACGGTGTCAAACACCTCCCTAAGGACTACAAATATGGCTCCGTAAGCATCTTTTGATCAATGTTCCTTCGAATAGAGTCTGTGAGAGAAGTTTCCGTTGAGTAATATTTACAGAAACCACATTCGTAAGGATTCAAGAGATGATTCGTTATTAAAAATCTATACAACTGCTCATGGACTGCTTTCTCTAATAGCTTAGACACTGTGGGAAGAACTGAGATCGGTCGGTAGTTGTCCATATTTTCGGGTTGTCATTTCTTAAAAACAGGAATTACCTTAGCAAGTTTGAAATCATCAGGCACTGTTCCTTGTTCGAGGGATACGTTAATAATCTTGGTGAGTGGTCTGGCAATAACATTAGCAGAGTCTTTCAGAAGTCGTGGTGGTATATTATCTAATCCAGCTGCTTTCTTAACATCAAATTTTATGCAAATTATTTAGAATAAACAAATTATAGCAGCATAAATTATAGCAGTAAACTGCAGCAAATAAATTATAGCAGCAAATAAATTATAGCAGCAAATAAATTATAGCAGCAAACATAAAACTATAGAATAAATTTTACTCATCTCAAGATGTCTTTTAAATGTTTTCGTTTTATTTCCAACTTTGAGTTCGTTTTATATACGAATCAAAGACCTTTAACAAATATAGAACATTTTCCGTGTTGATATACAGTTATATCAACACGAGTGGAAATTTACCCTGGATTCCAGAGCCTTCAGTAAAATTTTCACTAGTGTTGATACCTCGCATAGTATAGTGGGTCTGATACCTCTGGACTTTTTGGAGAACAGCTTTCGCTTCTTAACCAGGCGTTTTCCTCTTTATCACTTGTTTTGTGACTCTTATGGCATGCAGCTAGAATAAATACCTGTAAAACAATAAAGACTATGGATTATAATAATGCAATCGATTTGCGGAGATCTGGACAAGCATGAATACAACTGACACTCAGCCAAAAAACATTGTTACGTAAAACATTCCGACTCTAGCGAGAATCAGTTCTACTTCAGAAACGATTTCTCCAGAAATGTGCAACCTTTCTAGGTGTCCCCGCACGCTATCGATCACTGCATGAAGAAAGCCAAAATATCTCACCCAGCCCTCGAGAGTCTCCACATAGTTTTGGGTCTCTCTCACTTAAAAAAACATTTGCCAGACATGTTTAAAGAGAATAAAGGAAAAGCATGCCAAACAACGAAAGCTCCGTGTTATTTACACTGAATCAGTTAGGGACGGACCATTAGAAAAGTGATGGTGGGGGGGGGGGTCCATTTCCAACGTGCACGATAATTTTTCAAACTTTTTTGCTTGTGTCGCTAATTTCTTTTTTACTAATCCTTGCTCGAAGGGGGGTGGGGCATTTTTCCGGACATAAAAATTTTTCAGGGCATAAAAAAGGGTCAAAAAAATTCTTACAGACTAAGATCAGTTCATTTAAAGGTTCAAAACACATTTTCCCTGACAAATTTTTCTCAAAACATGCTTTGAAGGCGTTTTTTGGACCAATATCTGCAACATTTATGTTTAGAAATTTTTTTCTCGCACCATTACTTATATAAAAAAAGTTTTATTTTCCAAATTTGGGGGCCGCCTTTACACAACTAATAATTTCCCCTATTGGAAAGTCTTTGCACGAATTTTTTTAAACTTTTTTCGTGCTCGAAGTTGTTTTTTTCTGTTTCCCCTGCTCGATTTTTATTTTTGCTTTTGCCCCCCCCCCCCATCAGATTTCTAATGGTTCGCCCCTTATTGAAACCGGATATTAAAAGAAACATTGAAATCGACAACACTTTTAATTACCAGCAAAATATGCATATTATAAACAAAAGCCAAAACTACAACTAGAAAATACATGCATGCAGAAACCCTCGCCCCGCTGACAAAACCATTGTATTTTCCGAACATGAAGTATCTAAAGTTGTTGTCATGGTAACACGATAATTTTTTAAGAATATTCTTACAAATGAAAAATCGCCTAAAAATATCACTTTTAATTTCCAAAATTGTCAATTTCCCAACATATATTTATTTATTTATTTAACTTCGCCATTATCATGCATGCATTCATGGCAGGGTCACCACAACAGTATATGTTACCAATTACTGTGGGCGCTTTAAATTTTAAATAGATAATAAAACACAAATAAAATACAACGAAAACTTCGATTTACCTGATCAAAGTCATCACACGAATTGGAACTTGAAGCCAGGCAAACAAATTCCTCGAAGTTTTCGTTGTATTGTATTTCACAAACATACTTAATTAGCTGCTTGCAAATTTTATAAAACATATAACAATTCATAGAATATAAAATAGCTATTGAAACTTAATAAACAAGACTAGGAAGATCTGACAACTTCGAAAAATATAGATCAAAACAGTAAAGAACCTGGACGTGCACAAATTGACACAAATCTATGCAAATTTAGACAGAACATAAAATTAAGACTTACAACCTTCCTAATCATGTTTATATTTCAATAACTATGAGACACTAATAGCAGCAAGAGAGTGAAGCAGCAAGACTACGAGCAGTGTTACACTTTAAGCAGATAGACTTCCATGTCCGAGGATTTTGAGGTTGATAATTTAGGTATAAGGCAGTTTTGAAGTAGTCTAACAGCAGAGATTTAAATCTTGGTAAAGTGAGAGACTGATGTCTCAGTTCTGCAGGAAGAACGTTCCAAACTCTTGCTGTTCTATTCATGAACGACCCTTGGAATGTTACTGTTCTGCATTTTCTAATCCTGAACGTAATGATGTCAGAATTGCTCGTAGCTCGCGTTGTTCTTATATTTCCATGCTTCCGTTCAGGGATTATCTCCTCACTGACGCACACCAACCCGTTAAACATCTTGAAGAAAAACGTCAAGTCTAAATATTCATGCCAGAAACTAATCGGTAGTAAATCGGTAGCTTGTAGTCGATCCTCGTAAGTTAGTTCGCAGTGGAATGGAAGGTTTAGTATGAATTTTGTTGCACGACGCTGCACTCTTTCGACGCGCTTGATAAGCTCGATGGTCTGAGGGGCCCAAATCTGGGTGGCGTAGCCAAGGTGTGGTCGTACAACAGAGAGGAACAGACATCTTCTTGTTCTTTGGCTTCGTATCTCCCGGGAAGATCTCCTGACAAATCCCAGAAGTTTGTTCGCTTTTGAAGTCTGTTCGACAACTTGTTTCTTCCAGCACAACTCATTCGACACCCATACACCGAGATCTTTCTCTTGATTAGCAGCGGCAAGTACTGATCCATTCAGGGCGTAGGGATACTCAACTGGTGTTTTCTTCCGTGTGATGCGCTGGCACTTACACTTCGTTTGGTTGAATGTCAAACCGTTATCTGTGGCCCAACCGTTAAGACTGATAATGTCGTTTTGAAGACCAGCAGTATCTTGCAGGTTGTCCACTTGCTTCAGAATCTTCGTATCATCAGCGAAACAAGCGACTTTTGATGTATTCACAGTCTTGGGCAGATCGTTCACATATAAAAGAAAGAGCATTGGTCCAAGGATGGAACCTTGAGGAACACCAGATGTTACTTTGCGTTCTTTTGATGTCGCACCAAGTACCGTAACACGTTGTCTTCGCCCACGAAGGTAGGATGTAAACCAGTTCAACAGGTTACCAGAGATGTTGTACTGGCGTAGTTTATCAAGGATAAGAGAGTGTTGCACTTTATCAAAGGCTTTCGACATATCTAGATAAATCACATCAGTCTGCTTGCCAGAGTCTAGTAAGGAGCCAATGTAGTCGATAACTTCAACCAGTTGAGTCACGCAGGATTTTCCAGGAATGAATCCATGTTGCGCACGGTCTAACATCAGTAATAGATGGTCACGCAGACGAATCAGAACACACCGTTCTAGAATTTTCGAGATAATACTTAGCAGGGATATTGGACGATAGTTCTCAACATGATCTTTGTTATCTTTCTTGTGTATCGGCACAATATTTGCCAGTTTCCACTCGTCTGGAAATACGCCTGTCTCGAGTGACTTGTTGTAGAGTAAAGTTAAAGAGGGTGCGATCTGTTCAGCTGTTTCTTTTAGTAGCCTTGCCGAGATCTCATCAGGTCCAGTTGCTTTGCTGCCGTCAAGGGAACGAAGTGCAGCGGCAACCTCGCAGGGTGAGAGGGATATATCTTGAAGGACTGGACAGCTAATAGTAGGTAATTGGGGGCGAGGTTCTTCTGTATCGCCAGAAAATACCGATGCAAAATGTTGGTTGAAGGCTTCTGCGATGTTGACAGAACTAGAGACTACTTTCCGAACGGATGTGACACCCGTGGCCGTGTTTTTGCTGCTAGATGGTACAGACATTTGCTCAGGAACGCTGCTTGCTTTATTGCCAAGTTTGAAAACGGACCAAAATCGTTTTGGGTTTGCTTTAATGTCCTGTTCTAATGATTCGAAGAATCTTGCCCGACTATCACTAATCATACGTTTGACCATAGATCGTAATTGTTTGAATTTGGCAGACAAGTATGTTGAGGACGAATGTTTTAACTTCCTACGTACAGATTCTTTCTTCCGTATCATATACAGAATGTCTCCAGTTATCCAGGGTGGTGAGCTCTTGCCTTTGATCTTTCTCGTGGGAATAAACTCACGTACTGCGCACACAAACTTTGCTTTCCATTGCAGCCACGCGACGTTCACATTCGTACTGCTTTCTACGACGTTGGAGAGGTCAATATTATGCAAAGTCGAGCGCAGTCCTTGAAAGTCGCCTTTTAGGTAGTCGTATACGTGTCTATTCTGCTTAGTTTGAGCTTTTACGTTGGCTTTTACTTCGAATAAAATACAGTTATGATCAGTTACAATGCCACTTTCTTGTGGCAGCAGGATGTCGTTTACTTTTACTTGATCGGGTGCGCTTGTAATAATGAGGTCCAAGATGTTTTCACCTCTAGTCGGTTGATTATTTATTTGCGAGAGAAAGTAGTCATTCAGGAGTTCAGTAAATTGTAATTCGTCAGACCCCGTAGTCTGATCCGGAGAATCCCAAATAATTTTTGGTAGATTAAAGTCTCCATAAATTATGATATTATCATAACTTGTTGACAAAATAGCGAGGTATGAATCAAATAAATTTAGCCAATTTCTGTCCGAGTTAGGTGGTCTATAGCAACAGCAAATGCACAACTTTGTCCTTGAGTTTGTTGTCAATTCTACAGTGACCAATTCAAGTTTACATTGTTCTTCGACTATTTCATGTACAGAATGGAATGAACTTGATTTGACTGCTAACAACACACCACCAGCACGGCTTCCTCGGTCCTTCCTATATATCTCGTAATCGTTAGATAGTATTTCTGCGTTACTAAAGTCTTTATTTAGCCAAGTTTCCGATACAAACGCAAGGTCTGCGTTTTCCGTGTATACAAGTTCTTGGAAGCGTGCGAAGTTACTAATTTGTTGACCATTAACTAAATGCAAACTTTTCAGGCTTCGAGCGTTGATTGCGAGACAATTTAACGAAGAAATTACGTAAGGTTGATTAGTTCCAAGTGAACAAGGTCCAGGGTTCGTTGCAATATCTCCGGCAAGCAAGAGTAGGATAGACGCATGCGAGATCTTGCGATTAATTTGTAAGTGTAAGCCGTAGCGATGCTGGTTATTGCATGGTAAGTTATACTTTCTGAATACAACATCACGGGTGGATACCCAAACATAGCATAGTTTTTCGGGCAGAGAAACAAGTTCGGAGCAGATTAAAATGTTTTCTGATGTAATTTGGGTCTTATTAGCGTATCGATTAACTTTCACAGACAATTTCAAAATTGAAAAAAGAATTAACATGTTAATTATGAAGCGTCCAATCTTAACTAGACTTTTCTTTCCATCTGAAGTGTTTTTTAAAACCATTTCTGAATTTAAAACTTACACTCACGTGATTTAAAGGTTTCTACAGCAAAACTTCATCAAATCTATCAGCATCATGATGGAGAAAGTACAATATAAATGTTCTGTAGATTAGATCATTTAGCAGACGGCGGTCGTCGGTCGATAACACTTGAGGGAATTTGTAATTAATACGGAAAATACTTGAGATTATATTTCGCTGCAATGTCAGGGAAAACCACGCCAATGAAAGAAAAATTAATCAATAGTATAGACTAGTCGATAGATAGCAAACAGTTTAACATCAGCAGTGTTGATTAACTTGTAAGCCACCACAATAAAATAAAGTCCTTGAATTGTTTACTGTTCCAGAGCTTGAAATAATAAAGGATAATATGGATAATAAGGATAATAAGGATAATATATGTTAGGTATGATATTATACGTAATATAAGCTTCAATTTAATTAAGGTAAAATTCAACCACAAACGCTTCGCAAAACGTTTTAAAGTGTTCTTTATAAAACTAAACTGCCTTTAATGAAATGGCTTTATCGATAAACGTCGAGTTGGCAATAAAATGATTTCAAATTCTCGCATGCAAATAACTTTGCTTTCTTTATTTAAAAAATTCAATATAATAAAAAAGGGAATCAATATTAAAGATACACTGCAATTATATGCTATCTTGTTTAGTTGTTTCATATACGCAAAGGCCGTCGGGTTTTATAAAAGCAGTTATAAAATCAATATTTAGAACAAACTTACCTTCGTTAGCATCGGCTCCCTTCTTTTAGCCGATACCTTCGCCCTTTCTTTCTTAAAATTTACAAAATCTTGCAAAAATGCGAGCAAAAATGAAAAATATTTGCAAGAAATTTATCAATCATCAAATCAAGAAATGTTTGCTATTTCGCTGTCGTCATGTAGTCGTTATAATGCAAACTTTAAATTGGACCAATCAGTGTCCGCTATTCATGACAGTCCGCCATATTTTGGGGATCAGTGGGGATGACCACCCACTGAACCACTCACGGTAACCCACGCCCGCGCTCATTGATGACTTTAGACTTGGCTAATGCTTTCGTTTCCCAGGATGTAAATAGCCGGGAGGAATTAATACCCTTGCACGGCGCTTCGCGCCGTCGGCTCGGGGAATATATTTCAAATACAAACTACTTTCCAATAATGGTGACTGAATTGGTCTAAAATACATTTTATTTAGTAAATAATAGATTAAGGAAAAGTTATAAAACGCCTTCTTTAAACACAAACATTATTGATTTGTTTCAGAAGTGGTTTTAATTGACAGGTGACCACCGAGCGGGGATGTATTGCCTCCTAATCGCGTTTGTATGGGAAAATATCCATCTCCAATTAACAAAATTATGTCATACAAAGTGAAATTTTAAATAAATGGACAAGCATTGTTCTCCAATAAACCTGAGACGAGAATTAACAAGAAATAGTGGCCAGAACACGATCTCATAGATGTTAGCCCGCCCATACATTAGGGACGATTTGCCTCATAAAGAACCCTTCCTTTGTCGCGGAAAATGAGTTTGACCAAAATTTTTTGATTTGATATGAATAACTTTAAATTTCAGAAGCAATCCACTTTTTTGCTACGCCTTGTGGCATCCATTAGGTTTTCAATCATGAATGACGGACTGCAATGGGGCAAAATTACTGCCACTAAAATCGCCGGTTCCAAATAGATATTTGGCTTATTATTACTTTTGTGAAAAGAACATGCATGATTCAATAAAAAATACGGATACATGTTTTGTAGACCCTCGCACGACTTCGGTACATAGTTAGAAAAATTGCAAATATCCGTCCTAATCGTGAGCGCCATTTTGGATTCCTGAACATGTCAAACATATTTGAGGGTAAACAAAAAAATAAGACAATTTATCACTGTTTGAACAAGTATCAGGATACATCAAGGAAGTTATAGATACATTATGAAGCCAAACGAAAATTGAGTCAGAATTCGCTGGACCGTTCTTGCAGACAATATAATGCCTCTTAACATACAAGAAACTCTGGAACATACAAAGAACTCTGTACACAGCTTGATGAACCTTGGTGCCAGGAGTGGGGGGGCTGAATCCGATTTGCAGAGCTAGCTTACGGAAAACAAATGGGATTCCCCCATGTTGGTACTGTTGCGAGCTATCGAATACATTAGGTACTACCGAACTTAACAATCTAGAACGCGCACAACGATACGCTTCCAAAATTATTCAAGAATTGGGCCCAAATACGCGTACGGAAGCAGCCCTCGGTAGCATCGGATTTTGGGAAATGGAAGCTTATATTGACAAGGCAAAGTTAATCTATTTTGGTAGATTGTGTATGCTAGGTCCGAACACAACAACGAAACAAGTGTTCCTCAACCGGTTGTTCTCATGCAGGTACAGACAAGGCGAGGAGAGAGTTATGGGGTTTATACCAGACGTGATGCGTTTACTACAAAAGTACAATCTTCAAGAATTTCTTGAAACATATATTAACGAGCAATAATTTCCCAGGTAAGCACAATATGGCGCAAAATTGTATTAGACAAAATTGGTGGACATCAATTGTCTAAATAGAAATTAGGAATGAACGACAAACCTGAACTTTATCACTACAAAAACATTCACCAAAATATAATTTCCCTTATTCTATGGGAAACCGAAAAGCGTAACCCCTTTAACAGAATTGCTGTGGCGAACCTCGTTAATATTGTTTGTGGTAATGTACCAGACATTTTTATGAAGTGTGTCCAAGAAACTCCTGATAGTTACACCTGCCAACTTTGCTACAAAGATATCGTAGACATAAACAAGCATTTAATTATGGAGTGTTGTGTACTTAATAGACCACGAAACGAAATGTGGGACACGCTATATGATATATTACCACTGGAGAACGTTGCATTCTTAAACGCACCTCATGATGGTACAGAAAATCGGCATACGTAATGGTAAACCACGATATATTGAATGTCGAAACTTTAAAAACTTTAGGGAATCTAAGTTCAAAAAGGACCTAAAATCTACTCATTGGCTTATAATTAATGAGTTTGATGATGACAATGATGCATGCGATACATGGACATCTGTTTTTAGTGAAGTGATTGAAAAACACGCGCCTGTACGTATAGTTTCAGAGTTCGTAATAAACCTAGCCCTTGGCTTAATTCAAAACTCAAATATTTAATGATAAATAGAGATAAACTGAAGAAAAAGGCTATTTCATCCAATAACTCTGACTGATCTTTGTCTGCTTATAAGCAGCAAAGAAATTTTGTAAATAATAAGATCAGAAAAGCGAAAAAGGCATATTTTCAAGACGAACTCAACAAAAATGTAAATAATGTTAAAGAAACATGGAAAATTTTAAATAATGCGCTGGGAAAGAAATCGGATAACATCGAAATAAACAAGCTGTCATCTGACTCAGGAGAAATCTTAACCGAGTCATTTGACATTGCAAATTCGCTTAATAAACATTTCGTTGGAATTGGTCCGAAATTGGCCTCCAATGTTCCCTTTTTAGGCAAGGTAGCAACAGCTAAGGATTACATGACCCAGGTTGAATCAACATTTGAATTTCAAAAGATAGATTCTTAAGGCGTCTTTAAATTAATAAACAAATTAAATTTGCGTAAAGCTTCGGGCTGTGATAAAATATCAAATAGATTATTAAAAATATAAATAATTATAAAAAATTATGAAGCTTTAACAAATTTGTTTAATCTTTCTCGTACAACAAATAAATTTCCGACAAGGTGGAAAATTGCAAAAGTCTATCCATTACATAAAACAGAGGAAAGGGATAATGCAAATAATTATAGGCCTATTTCGGTCTTATCCTCAATTGCACGTCTTTTTGAGCGCCTTGTGTATAATCAAATGTATGCTTATTTATCTAAACATAGACTAATCAATACCCGTCAATCTGGATTCCGTTCACTTCACTCTACCATGACAGCCTTACTGGATATGAAAAATCAATGGTGTTTTAATATTGATAAAGGGATGTTAAACGGTGTGATTTTTCTTGATCTAAAGAATTAAGGCTTTTGACACCATTGATCATGAAATTTTGCAAATGAAACTTGCATGTTATGGTTTGAAAGAGTGTACACTGTAAATCTGGGAGTGTTGCCACAACACCAAAATCGGTGTAAATTCTGGGTCTAGCTATTTTGCGGGCCGCGGGCTGCGGGTCAGTTTTTGCGGGCTGCGGGTCAGTTTTTGCGGGCTGCGGGTTAAAACAATTGCGGGCCGCGGGCCAAATTGCTGGCTTAACTAATTTTTTGTTGCATGCCATAAATGGCATGCAACTTTCATTAGTGAGCGTACCGGTCACGTGGCAAATTCGTAAAATACGACAAATACCGAGTTTTTCCGACGAGCATTTCATCACTCATGCTCGAGGAAAGGCAAAGAAAAATGTTTGAGTGTTCGCGGAAAATTTACATAATTGAGCGCCTTTAAAAATAGATCAAGGTAGATAAAGCTTTGCTGGTTTAATTTTCCTTATATTCTGTTATTTGTTGTGATTCTGGAGTAGTTGTGCTCGCAATAAAATATTAATCATAAAATGAATGATTATTTATCAGTCGTTTTTAATATTTATATCGTGAAGCCTGGCTACGCTATCAAAATACTCAATATTTTATATATGCTCAATATATACTATATTGTGTGCAAAACTTCAAAACTACAGTACATTTTGTAAATAACATGAAATATATTAAAATATCAAACAAAATTCTCATTATACTATTGAAATTTAATACAACGAAATAGTATTCTACGTCGATAATTTCAATCATAGTTTAATAATTATTTTCAATCTATAGTAATTCGCCGTTTCCATGTTGTTTTTTATACTTTCGATAAAGCTACAATAAAGCTAAATTTGTAGGAAATAACATTATTTAGTTATAAAATAGTATAAAAGGAAATCTAACAGTCAATCGCTTTCGATAAAACCTTGACCTTGTTTATATTACCGTCGTTTGCAACCGACGATGAACAGTCGCTCATAAAAACATTGCCTATTCGCGTGAGAATCTTAAGTTTTCTTATTTTGACATAATAGCTATTTTTCAATAAATATATTGATATTAAACTTATTGAATCAATATTTTAAGTTTCAGGCCAGTTGTACCAAAAGTTATAAGCGGTAGCACATTATAACCAGGGCACAGAAAGGGTCATACAGAAGCCCAATTTCTTGGTTTTTCGCGGTTAGCACTTTTTCCATCCAGCAAACCGCCCTATCGATTTTCTAAAGTCGTTTTTTTGCATTTTTTTATTAATTCGATTAGGGTTAGAGTTAGGGTTGGGGTAAGGGGTTAGAGTAGGGACTAGGTGTAGGGTTTGTGTTAGTTACATAGCCATTTAAAGGCCGCTTTCCACTTCAACCGTCTCGTACACGCGTAAAAACGCTCAGGTTGATGCAATACTGATGAAAACAGGATTGAACAATGTTTTGCTGCCCACATTGTTCATAGCTGTCAACAATATTGAACAATATTCAAGCTCAACAATAGTGCTCAATATTGTTGACAAGTGTGAACAATGTGGGCAGCAAAACATTGTTCAATCCTGTTGAGCAGCGGGCTCGGCGTTTTTTGCCGTGTACCGAAACGTAGCGTATTTCTTTGTTTCCTGAGCGCTAGAGTGGAACTAATGATTTCAACACAAAAGAAAATGCTACGATACGGTCGAAGTGAAAAAAAAGGTTTAACACCTCTTCTCTCTTCCGAAACGAAATCTGACGATAATTGATGAGCAAGCAGCCCAAAGTTCGAAATGGCATTCACCTAGCGGCGGAAAGTGGTGCTTCAATAGCGAGCAGCTAAAAGTTGAGTGGCACTCAAAGAGCGAATCTATATCCTTTGATGGAGCCAAAGCCAATGATTTATGTGATCAAATACATAGTGTCCTTTTAAAATCTGATTATCAAAAGAAAGATCAAAACAGCGACCTTAACAAGTCATTAGAATCCTTCATAGCTGACGCGAGCGTCGAAGCGTGCAATATTAATTTGAAAGAATCGCCTAGATTATATACTTCTTTACTGCAAGTCAGTAATGTATCCTGCCTAAATAGCAAAGATATCAATTGTGATGAAAGCCCCAGTAATCCTGAATTTGAAATGGCAAATTCTAAATCTGGTGCAGGCGAGAATCAATTATCCCCTCTCATTCAACACACAGACGAACGGCGTGATGTGTTTAGGCAGTGCGAGTATAAAAAACATAGTTATGCTCATCGGGGTTTACGTGAATCGGAAACAGTACACATGCAAGACCCTGATGCTATGAGCGGTGGTCCTTGCTGTGCCGATTGTATCAAGCAAAGATGGGAAATTGATAATCTAAAAATAGAAATTACTTGTCTTAAGAAATTTGTTTATCGCGAAGGAGACAAAGCTGACAAGTCAAGCATGGATATGCAAATTTCCCGCCTTCAACGCGATAATTCAACCCTAATCAAAACAGTCGAAATGCTAAGTAGACAATTGTTAAATCAAAACGAAGAGAATTCCACCAACGTCTCAAGTGAATCAGATGTATATGTAAACCCACGACATACGAAAGAGTCGGATATCCCTTCAACTTCGTCTAAAGAAAAGGAAAAGAAACTGAGAAAAAAGAAGAAGAGAAATGTAAATGAGTCATCGTCACAGTCAGGGGTTGACCCACCTAAAGAAATTGTAAATAAAGCTGCTGGTAATCCATCAACTTCGACCGGTAACCGTAAGCCAGTAGTGGTAATCGCTGGCGACTCAATAGTAAAGAATGTAGTTGGACCATCTATGAGCAAATCTGACGCAGACCACCTCTACGTTGTTAAATCTTTTTCTGGCGCAACTATTTCCGACATGGAGGATTTTATCAAACCTACAACCCGCAAGTCACCGGACAAAATTATCCTCCATGTTGGCACTAATGATCTGAAAAATTCTACGCCGAAAGTTATTACCGATTCTATTTTGAATCTGACAACCCAAATCAAAGAGGATTCTCCTAACTCCATGGTAGGTGTTTCTGCGTTGTTAATCAGAAATGATTGCCCGATATTAGCCACCAAGGTTAATCAAGTCAACTCCACCTTAGAAAATCTTTGTCATATGAACAATATTCCCTTCCTTAAAAACGCTAATATTAACACTAGTCACCTCAACAGTAGAGGTCTCCATTTAAATAAATTAGGCAGTATATCCCTCCAAAACAATTTCAAAGAGTTTATAAATAACTTAGAAAATTGACATGATATTACGTTGTCTAGAGTTGCTAATTCAGTAAATAATGTTCAATCTAAGACTATGCAAACTACTTCTAACATTCAAAACCTGCTCTTGCCAAACAGGAGTGGCTTTAAACTTGCCTCACTTAATATCACCTGTTTAGTCAAACATATTGATGAGCTTAGAATCTATCTATCAAATAATGTGATTGATGTACTGGCTATTAATGAGACAAGGCTTGACTCTACGGTTGGTGACAACGAAGTACATATACCTGGATACGAAATTGTTAGGCGAGATAGAGATTCCAATGGTAGATTTGGCGGTGGGGTTTGTTTTTATATTCGTAGCTGTATAAATTTTTCAGTTCGGCATGATCTATCTTTTGAGCAATTGGAAAACCTGTGTATTTCAGTTAATAAACCTAGAGCCAAGCCTTTTCTTATTACCACTTGGTACAGGCCTCCTAATTCGCCTGTAGCAATGTTTAATTATTTTGAAATTCTTCTAGGTATGCTCGATTCCGAAAATATCGAGTATTACCTCATGGGCGACTTCAACTGTGATTTGAGCTCTACAGTCTTAGATCATGATTCGAAGTCACTCATGGATATTGCCGATTTATATAATCTTTCTCAGCTTATAAATGAACCTACTCGAATCACAGACTCCTCCTCAACATTGTTAGATCATATTTTCACAAATACTCCTGACAAGGTTGTTTGCTCTGGTGTTTCTCATGTGAGTATAAGCGATCATAGTCTTATTTACGCCTTTCGCAAACTTTCTGTGGGTTCATCGACGGGGGTACATTCTTCAATAAACTACAGAAAGTTTAAAAACTTTGATTCTACTAAATTTCGTAATGATATTAGTCAACAGAGTTGGAACTATATCAATCAGTACGAAAACCCTAATGACATGTGGCATGCTTGGAAAGCCACATTCAATTCTGTCGCAGATAAGCACGCCCCAATTCGAGCTAAGCGCGTTAAGGCTATTAAATCGCCTTGGATCACATCTCTTTTGAAAGATAAAATGCATAGGCGAGATGTCCTAAAAATTAAAGCAATTCGTTCCAACGATACTCAAGATTGGCTTTCTTTTAAGAAAATGCGTAATTTTGTTAATTCTGAAATCTTCTACGCAAAGCAAGCCTATTTCAAAAATTCTTTCAATGATAATAAAGACAATCCTAATAAGACCTGGAAGATCATTAATGAACTTACTTCTAAAAATAGGAAAAGCCCTCACATTGGCGAGGTTGATTTGAATGGCGTATTAATTAATGACCCTAGCAAAATTGCTGATGCGTTTAACGATCACTTTTCAAACATCGGACCAGACCTTGCAGATAAAATTAATCTTAATTATAGCAATCGGTCTTATCTTGATTATTTACCTAACCAAAATAATGCTATTTTTCAATTGAGGGAAATAAGTATTCCAACCGTTTACGCATTACTGTCCACGTTAAGCACTTCTAAAGCAACAGGTTTAGACAAAATATCTTCTAGGTTAATTAGAGAATGCTCTGACTTAATTGCAGAATCCCTCTGTCTTATTTTTAATCGTTCTATCACTACAGGCATATTCCCAAACGAATGGAAATGTGCTAAAGTTATTCCTATATACAAACAAGGCAAACGCAATTGCGTTGATAACTATCGTCCCATTTCTATTGTTCCTATTGTGGCTAAGGTTTTTGAAAGGGTAATTTATGATCAGCTATATACATTTATAGCTGAAAATGAATTATTAACTAATTATCAATCGGGATTTCGAGGCCTACATTCTACTGTCACCTCTCTTCTTGAGGCTACCAACGAATGGGCTTATAATATTGACAGTGGTAATGTAAATGCTGTAATGTTTCTTGATCTTAAAAAAGCGTTCGACACTGTAGATCATGAAATATTGCTGAACAAACTTAATGCATATGGAATCAAGGGAACTGCGGGTAACTGGTTAAGATCGTATCTAAATGAACGTAATCAAAAGTGTTTTGTTAACGGTCATTTCTCCTCGAATCGATTACTACAATGTGGGGTTCCTCAGGGAACTATATTAGGCCCGCTTTTATTTTTAATCTATATTAATGATCTTCCTAATTGTCTAATACACTCTCGGGCACGAATGTTTGCTGATGACACTAATTTGACATATGCAAGTAATAACATACATGAAATTAATCATAATCTTAACGAGGATCTTGCTAGTGTCAGTGAATGGTTATCAGCAAACAAACTTACTTTAAACCAGACTAAAACTGAATTTATGCTAATTGGCTCTCGCCAAAGAATAAACACTTTTCAATCTACTCCTTTATTAGTAATAAATAACGTTCCAGTTAAACAAGTCTCTCATACAAAATCACTCGGCGTACACATTGATGAGAACTTATCCTGGAATGTTCATATTGAGAAACTGAGTAAAAAAGTTGCTTCCGGTATTGGTGCACTAAAACGCATTAGACCTTATGTTCCTTTTACCACAATGCAACTTATTTACAAGTGCTTAGTTCAACCATATTTCGACTACTGCTCTGCTGTCTGGGATAGTTGCAGTAGTTATCTAGTTAACAAATTGCAAAAATTACAAAATCGTGCTGCCAGGGTATTGACATCTTCTAGTTATGATACAAATGCCGATTATCTTTTCGAAAGTCTTGGATGGAAAAATCTTGTATCTCAGCGTAGGCTTACCAAGGCTATCATGGTGTATAAATCCTTGAATGGTCTTGCTCCAGATTATCTTTCTAATATGTTTGTTGATCGCAATAGTATCACAAATTATGCATTGAGAGACACCAGTAACAAACTAGCTTTGTCACTACCGCGTACTAATTACTTGAAAAATAGCTTTAGTTATAGCGGTGCAGTACTGTGGAATTCTCTTCCTACTGAGTTAAGACAGGCTAGTACTTTACATAAATTTAAGTCTGACTGTAGCAACTTTATTCAATAATTTTTAAATATTTTATCTAATTTTATCAATTTAATGCACGGCACTCATGAAAAACAGGTAGTTTTGTAAATATGTATAGTATAATTTATCATATATCTAATTTCCTTTGTTACTTTATCATAAGTGTGTAAAATCCTGATGAGTCCACCGTGACTAAATAAAGTTCACAAAACAAACAAAACAAAAACGTCAGGTCAGTTTGCTGGATGGAAAATAGTGCTACTATTAGGATTGGTGTACAGTTATTCCGGTCGAAACAGGTTTTAATGTCTGGTACGACTCATAAACTGAGATTCCATGATATTACAAAAAGAATGAATTTAAGGAAAAATTCGTATGCATATGATTACGAATAACATTAGACATAGAATATACTTCAAAGACAGAAAATTTTGAATAATATTGTTAGTTTCTTTACATTTTGACAATATTTTTTTTTAAATTCGTCAGGCCCGCAACTAGACCCGCGGCTTGCAATCGTGTTAGCATTTTTCTGCCCGCAGTCCGCATTTTTCGGCCCGCAGCCCGCATTTTTCGGCCCGCAGCCCGCAATTATTGGCCCGCAACCCGCATTTTTCGGCCCGCAACCCGCATTTTTTGGCCCGCAGCCCGCATTTTTGGCCCGCAGCCCGCAGTTTCCGCCCGCAGCCCGCAGTTTCGGCCCGCAGCCCGCAACCCGCAGAATAGTTAAACTCGGTTTTAATGTCTGGTACGACTCATAAACTGAGATTCCATGATATTACAAAAAGAATGAATTTAAGGAAAAATTTGTATGCATATGATTACGAATAACATTAGACATAGAATATACTTCAAAGACAGAAAATTTTGAATAATATTGTTATTTTCTTTACATTTTGACAATATTTTTTTAAAAATTCGTCAGGCCCGCAACTAGACCCGCGGCTTGCAATCGTGTTAGCATTTTTCCGCCCGCATTTTTCTGCCCGCAACCCGCATTTTTCTGCCCGCAGCCCGCATTTTTCGGCCCGTAGCCCGCAATTTTTGGCCCGCAACCCGCATTTTTCTGCCCGCAGCCCGCAACCCGCAGAATAGTTAAACTCGTAAATTCTTGCCTCTGTAGGGACACCGAAAAGGTGTCAGTTAACACTGATTTTAGTGTTAATTTACACCTCTTCAGTGTACATAGTTGTGTCTGTATGAACACCCATTTGGTGTTAATTTGCACCATCCTAGGTTATTTGACGCTGCTTTGGTGTAAATCCGTGCATGCATGCATTCATAATTTATTCTGGTTGAAGAATTTTGCATGCTATCTTGATTATTACGATTTTCTTCAAAACCGGAATACAACATGCTCTCATAGTTATTTTCTTTTAAATCTTGGTCAAAATTTAGCATGCCTTCATAGATTAATTGTTTTCCCATCTGAAACAGAATGAAGCATGCTTTCCTGATTATCATGTTTCTCTGAATAAATTATACTGTTATCCTTAGAGCTATCGTTGGGGCTTTCTAGACATCAATTATTTATAAAATGAATAATGTTCTTGGCAAGGGCTGCAGTTCCCATTTTATTTAAATGCAGTCCATAATTATTTAAGTGTTTTGCACCTATATTATTATGTTTAATTAATCCCCAGTTTCTTTGTCTACAACAGTTTGCGAGAATTGTATTTACTGAATGATCAGTCATTCTTGTTGGTTACTTATATGTGGTTGGAAGTAATTGGATGCCATATATATCATGTTGATAAAATCATCAGTAGCTGTATGGGACTCAAAGTTTAATAAGTTTATGTTAAAGTCACCTAGCAGAACGCACAACTTTGATTCATTAGAAATCTTATCAAATACATGCAGTTGTAAAATATTCAGAGAATTTACTCAAATCACTATGTGGATGTCGATAAACTACTGAGCACAAAATATTCCGGAATTTACTGTGAATTTCAATCCATAAGCATTCAAAATCATGAGTTGTAGAGGTAAGTTCATTACGAATATGAAACTCAATATTATCTCTCACAAGCAACCAACACCACCTGCGTTACTAATGGTTGGCTGGGAGATAAAGTGATAGCCAGGAATAGAATTATTAGCTATAGGTTCCTTATTTAGAACTATTTTTGTTTCTGAAATACCTATTAAACTAAAATTATGATTAAGATCTGTCAAAAGTGATATTAAATTGTGGTAATTTGCATTAAGGCTTCTCACATTACAATGTAATACTGTGAATGAGTCCTTTGAGATAGCAGTGTTAATTGTCTGACAATTACTGAATTCATGTGGAGTATAATAATCAAAATTTACATCAGGTACTATATGATTTTCAATATCAAAACCTGCTAAGTTTGGCATGTTTGACAATTTTGAAATTAGATCAAACTGGGGCAACTCCTCAAGATAGTCAGTACCAATAATCATATTTCTTATAGTATGTTAAAGTATAATATTTAAAGTATATTTTATAATAAACACACAGAAATTTCATAACCATATTTAAAGTATATTCTATATTAAACACACAGAAATTTCTTAACCATATTTCTTTACTTATCTTGATCACGATGGTTGTAGATTACTTAAGGTTCGGTCACACGGAGCGACAAGTCACAGGGGCATGTTGCAGGGACATGTCGCGGGGTCGAATTTCATCGTGTGTCACATGTGTAAGCGTTGTCGCGGGGACAAAAAATTGTCCCCGCGACATGTCGCATGAAATCAAATTGATTTGATTTCATGCGACGTGTCGCGGGGACAAAAACCGTCGCCGCGACTTGTTGCATCGTGTGAGCTAGTCTGTTCACAAGTCGCGGGGAAATAATTAGTCCGACCAATCACAAAATATTATTCCCATGACTACTTGCACGCTCAATTTCAATATAAGTCCTCATGGGAGTTCTTTGACTTGTCGCATGAATTGTCGCCTCGTGTGACCACGCGCCTGTAAGCGCTTGTGCGACTTGTTTTCGCCTAGAATTGTCGCTTCGTGTGACTCGTTTCGGGCGACATGTCCCTGCAACATGCCCCTGCGACTTGTCGCTCCGTGTGACCGAACCTTTAGGTCATCTTGATAATCCTCGTGGGAGTATCACTATTCTTCTGTAAATATATCCGACCTTGTTGGGTCCATATATATTTGAAATAATTTCTTTCTTTAAATTTCAAACACGCTTTAAAGATTTCTCTATTCCTTAGACTCAAGCTCTCTGATATATAGATCTTATTTTCAGAAAGCCTCGATAGACCAAGCTCTTTCGTTGTAATTCCCTTGAGATGTTTCCGACTTTTATAAAACAGTTCTTTCGTATCTCGACGTACAGACTTAACAATCAATTTCGGTATTTGGCTAACGGGATTCACTTTACCCTGCTTCAGTCGTGAGCTATACGAATTATTATTTGGTAGACGATGGGAGACAGATATATCACTCTCAGTCAGATTAAGACCCATTTGTGAGCCCAGATTAATTACGAGCATATTAGAGTCGTTACCATGTTCAACAGGAAGGCCTGAAATCTCACAACAAATCACGGCGGCCATATTGATTCATGTTATCAATCTCAATTGAGACATCATCTAGAGACCTTGAAAGCCTCAATACTTCTGCTCTCAAGAATGTGTTTTCTTGAAGTACCGTTTGACATTTTATTTCCAATTCGCCAACACGTTTATCAACAGAGTCATACTTGTCACTAAGAAATTTCAAACTCGGCTTAACTTCGCCAATTGAATCATAGATTGGTTTGAGTTTCTCTTCAAGTTTAGTATCTAAAACGTCTACGAGCATATCTCTGGTAATTTGAGTCATCTTTACAAATATACACGAGCACACATATGAACAAATAATAAAAATAGTAATACAATAGATGAAGAATTGGGTTTGAACTAAGAGCTAAGATTATTCACATCCGCCATCTTGCTCAGACATCCGCCATCTTCGTTTGCATTAAAATATCGAAGCCATTGACATATTTTTAAATATGTACATATATATCGATTTTGGAAATTTCAAAAAAAACAAGCGAAATTAATATATATTACAGTTGACTTTTCTTTTTCTGAAGCAATCACTCTTTCCACTTCATAATATTTTCCTGCCTTCTTGGTTGATTTTGTGTAAAAATCGGCAGTACTTAAATTATTTAGTTCATTATAAAAGCGAACCGCCATCTTGAAAATTCCTGCAAATGAGCCTGCAATCCCATGCCGCTGAGTGTATGCAATTTCTAGCCATGATTCCGGATTTCCACAGGCAGACTGTTCCAGTCGTTAGCAGCATGGTAGCCGAATGCCTGCTTCCACAGTTCTTCTTGACTCGTTCCAAATGTATTTTTGTTTTTTTTCGAATGTTGTAGCTGTGGATGTCAGAGGAGAACTTGAAATTAAATTTTAA
>CACRXK020007618.1:0-22400 GCA_902702795.2 Paramuricea clavata
TGCAAGTTCTGCTTTTGTTCAATGGGAAAGACTTGTTAAATCGTACAGATTATTTGCCACCGCCTTGAGAAATGCAGCACCTGCAATGACTGACGAGTTGCATCCATTGCAGTACCAAGTTCTGGGGCAGGTTAGAATATGATAACATATTATGCACAATCTCGCAACTGTTGCAATATTAATATTATATTTGTAGGATTTTGTTGTTGATCTATTACTGATGCATGATGTTTTTCAACCGGTTGCGAAAGTGATGACATTGCTGCAAAGTATTTCTCTTCCACCTTGGAAAACGTACCCATATGCTCAGAAATTGGCGAAATGGTTGCTTGATGCCTCCATGGAATGTCATGAATTTGGAACGAAAATATTGAGGTGTTATACGTTATTCCTAAATCCTAACCTATTTCGCGAACGCATTTTATTTTAGAGTTAGACATAGAGGGATAGCAAAAGGTGACCAGTTGGTATGCATGTTATACAGTAGTCATCTGTCATCGATCTAATGGTTAGTTACATTAATTGTTCAGCTAATTATAGTCGTTTGTTTTTTTAATGTATGAGAACCTCCTGAATCATGATCCAGAGAGTGAAGATCCTGATGCGGAGAAACCAACATATGAAGGAATCGAGCTTAAATGTGGATGGAAAGTTATTGGAACTGAAAATTTAGCAACCAGTAATGCCAAAAGTAAGCAAGTTCTGACGAACTGGGTCGAGCGCACCATTGAAGATTCTTTCAAGGAAGTCAGCACATTTGCAAGTGATCTATCTGCATCATTTCAAAACCGCATTGAGACCTGCGGGGTAACCGAGGAAGTTGGAAAGGCAAACTTCTTTGACATTGAAGAAATATTTCAACTTCTTTGTGGAGAAAGACTGTTAAACGATCATGTTAGAGTGAGAGAAGGTGATCTGGAAGTGTTTGGAGCTGCAAGCTTTGAGTTATTTTTCCAAGAAGTTTGCAACCTAAGCCACATCAAAGCCAAAGACGATGAGCTCTTTGACGAAAGACTCTCTCGAAATGTGCTACGTCAATGGAAAAGTGCAATCAGGCATTTAGTGTGGGAGAAAGCAATGAAAAATTTGCTTTTATCTTGTCTGAAACCGGTGAATGATAACGGCATTACCACTGCAGTAACAACTGATCCCGAGGCTAAATTAGAAAAGATGGAAACAGTAGCACAAGAAGATTGTAAACTCAATCTTCATCCGTTATTCGCATTGAAATTTACAAGTCATGCATCATTCCAATGTTTTGTTGACGAATCAAAGGTAGCGTCTCTGTTGTACACAAATGAAATCTTGTATGACAAAGCAGGAAGCGTGGCAATGACCGCATTTGACATTGCTACATCCATTGGGGGATCTGAAGCAATTGTTGAAAGTTTCTACAGTGTTATGGACACTCAACGACAAGTGCGCCAGCTGCATACCACTTTGGAAAACCGAACCATACTTGACTGGGCTACAAGCAACGTGCTAAATCTTGAAGATGTTATTTCAAAGGCCGCTAAACTTTACGTTGATGGATCATCATCATTGAAACTACCACGTCATCGTGTCGGGGTAATGAAGAAAAAGACAGAGAAGTCATACAAGGCTAGTCAGGTTCTGACGCGAATGAAGTCGGAAAAGGGACGCTATTCATTCCTGTCATGAAAAGTAATGAATCATTAAAGATTTGTTGGCTGCTAACATTTTAATTATGTACCAAACTTTTAACGCCACTTTGAACGGTCAAATCCTCTACGGATAAATTTGACACTTCAGATTTAACAAGTTCACATTATTGGATTTTTACAATATTATTGGATAAATTATTAGATGTTTAAAATCATTCATTTGATGAAATCTTTAAAACACTATTGTTGTAGTTTAGATAACAAAGAAAAACATTTGCGTATGTTATCTACATATTTTTAATATCTACTAGTACTCTGGTGTATAACAACTAAATAATTGGCAAATTTGCCAAATTCAGAAATTCTGACCTTCGTTGCTAGTACACACTTGTTATCCTCCCCCCCTCCCCCCACGAAATCGAACGTGCACAGGTCATGAGCCCGCTGGCCATGTGCACAACATGTGGTGCACAACGAAAATTGCGTTTAAATTGTGCGGTGCACAGAAATGTTACATTCCATACTGGGCGGAAGTGTCTTTTCAGTTAGCAACATTACATTTAAAAATAGCTTGCGCGCGAAATTTAAAAGTTTAAAATACATTTTGAGTTCATGGGCGAAAAATTTGTTTACCTAATTTGCATATTGTTATTTTACTTTTTTACAAATAACAACAAGCAAATTAGGTAAACACATGAATTAATTAAGCATGCTATTCCTAATGCTGCTAAACCTCTGACTCTTCTATACAGTCCCTCATCCGTGCGTGGTCGCGACGTTTTATCGCATTGTTCTGCCACTGTTCTCTATTCGAAAGTGAAGCGACGAGGGACGAGGCAGGCTAACCGCCCCCTCCCCCCGCTCTGGAAAATCCGTTATGGTCGGTCTGAAAGAATCTGACACGATCATTCGTTATTCCATGAAATAGAAACACTTTTTCATTCAGCCACGTTTCTGCGTGATTATCTTATCTTTATATTACGTTCGAAAATCAAAACGTGTAACATAAGTGGCTAGCTCAGCGGTTACTGCAATAAAAACGAGCAAAAACAACAATTCACGCTCCGGCTTTCATAAAAGTTTCAACAATTCTAGTTCGACTGATTTTTATCATAAATATGTATTTCTTGAACCATAGATTATTTCGGAAAACAGCGGATTTTCGTTATTCTTAGTCATAAAGGTGAAATAATGGAAACAAGTTAGCAATAATTTTTTCTGTGTTGGTGTAATGTACTCAGGTGAATATGACGTTTGTAATGTTACTGCGAGTGTATATCCACACCGGGCAAGCTTGAAAAATATGCCTGGTCACGGTGGGAATCGAACCTACGACCTTTGGAACACTAGCTCAATGCTCTGCCAACTGAGCTAGGCGTCAGGTCGGTTCGAGTACGTAATATTTAGGAACTGAGTTTAGTTCCTTCGATATCTATGTAATCTTGTAGTCATGAATTTTTTGTGTTGGTGTAATGCACTCAGGTGAATATGATAATTGTGATGTTACTCTGAGTGTATATCCACACTGGGCAAGCTTGAAAAATATGCCTGGCCACGGTGGGAATCAAAACCTACGACCTTTGGAATACTAGCCCAATGCTCTGCCAACTGAGCTACGCGGTCAGGACGGTTCGAGTATGTGATATAACTAGTATTCCAAAGGTCGTTGGTTCGATTCCCACCGTGGCCCGCAGGCGGCATATTTCATCATTACTAGATTAGACTCACTTTCGAAATATCACATACTCGAATCGATCTGACCGCGTAGCTCACTTGGCAGAGCATTGGCTAGTATTCCAAAGGTCGTTGGTTCGATTCCCACCGTGGCCAGCCAGGCATATTTTTCAAGCCTGCCCGGTGTGGACATATACACTCAGAGTAACATCACAAGCATCAAGTTAGCAATAATGGACAAATCATGCGGCCAGTTTTAAGAGACGTGGGCGGAGAACGGGTCTAATTTGGAGTGGCCATATAAAGTATTAATATCATTAGCTAATATTGCTTTAGGCCATAATTATATGTATATTATATAGCCTTCAATACGCATCAAAATATCGACTTTTGCATCAATTTCAACATTTAGCGGATGGTAAACTTACTTTCACGAACCGTAACGATATCTTATAAACCAACCGTAACATCGGTACCATTCGACAATATTTTGAAGGTTTGCAATTCAAAAACCCTGCAATTACTGAACGGTAACTATATTTATTATATAAACATAAGTGTTATATAGAGTTTTTAGCCACTGAGAAAAATCGTATTTAAACACACGTAAAAAATACGATATTTTTACGTGTGAAAATATCATTTTTGCAAACACCAATCAGAGAACTTGTTGTAGAACGAATTGGCACGGATGTTTTATTGTTTTTCAACTTTGCTTATATAATAAACAAAAAAAATACATGGGCGCTTGGAAATACCAAATTTATTTCTCGAAATAAATTTGGTATTTCCGCGCACCCATGTATTCTTGTCTATTTATTTAGTTTCAGGTCTTAAAAATGTCAGGAACTTCAAGAAATAATTCTACCAACAATGGCGATGCATCAGGTACAAACGGTGCAATGTCAGATAGCTCCAGCATCACACCACCATCAAACAATCCTTTTCCAAGTAGTATACCAGCAAACAACCAAGCTGTTTCAAGATATGCCAACTCCAGAGCTGGTTCCAATGTTCTCATACCAGAACAAAATGCTAGGCATTCGTCAAGAATAGGCGTGCCCGAGCAAGAAAGCTTGATGGCTGTTTCAAGATGTGCCAACTCCAGAGCTGGTTGCAATGTTCTCATACCAGAACAAAATGCTAGGCATTCGTCAAGAATAGGCGTGCCCGAGCAAGAAAGCTTGATGGCTGTTTCAAGATGTGCCAACTTCAGAGCTGGTTCCAATGTTCTCATACCAGAACAAAATGCTAGGCATTCGTCAAGAATAGGCGTGCGCGAGCAAGAAAGCTTGATGGCTGTTTCAAGATGTGCCAACTCCAGAGCTGGTTCCAGTGTTCTCATACCAGAACAAAATGCTAGGCATTCATCAAGAATAAGCGTGCCCCAGCAGGAAAGTTTGATGGCACAAAAAAACCCAATGCCTCTGTAGATTACAAACACAGCCACAGGATGTATCCAATGTACAAAGTAATTGTTAAAAAGTAATGTGAATCGCAATAATGGTAAATTTTAGTCTTTAATCAATTTTGATTATATTGGTTTAGAACAAATAATAACAATTTTCCGGTATACAGGAATTTTGATAAAATGAAAATATTTTTGATAAACTGAATAAAAGACTAGAACAATATATAATCACATTAAAATGATAGATTGTGTTTGTACTTTGTATATATATGTACAATGTACTTTGTTTGTAGTTTGAATATATGTACAAATCATATTCGGCCAGTTCTGGGAGACGCGGGCGGAGGACGGGAAACTAAAGTCTATAATAACAATTTTTACGGTACAGGAATTTTGATAAAATAAAAAAGTTTTCGATAAACTGAATAAGAGACTAGGAGAACATTAAAGGTGATGTAAAGTTCGTTTTGCGCAGACCTACATTCCAATGGTCGGGCCCGAAAATCAAAATGTATGTAGGCCTTGGACACGATCCTTTCTCACATTCGGCTGCGAATATCTCAGACTCGTTTGGCGTCCTCGATATAACTCTGGCCGGCTGAGCTTTCTCAATTTAGAAGCTAATATACACATGGAATTTAGCCTACGTCGTTTATGCTATAACCACGGAGTGTCGAGACGTTCCACCGGTGTTAAATGGCTTGTTTTATTTGCTGTACATCGTTTGTGATATTGCAAACGTCGCTTGGCTGTACGCGTTCACCTCGGAGTCGATTGTCTCGAGTTGTGTGATATTGATTGGGAATCAAGTCGCTCTGTACGCGCTGTTGTATGTAGTGTATGTCAACTACAGCACGTATCAGAAAGAGCTGGAACAACAGCATAAAGCTGATGCTGCATGCATGGCTGTCTCGGTTGAAAATGGTGAGTTTGGACTTGGGGTCCCAGTGTATGTTGTATTCTACAAATAAGCTGTTTTACCTCTATTTCAGAGAAACGGAATTACGATACAATATAATTATTAATCGGAATCGTTCGTAAGCATTTTTTGAGAGCCACTCTTTTTTGATGGGCTTATACATGCATAGCTTATATATACGAACGACATTTGATGTTAGTAATAATATTTATTGTACCTGTTCATCGTAACATACCGGGGTGTCCAAAAAACTGGACACTGTTTCATTTCGCGTAACGTAAAAGCTATAAAAGCTATCACAATGAAATAAAGATCATTGTATTCAGAAAGGACTAACTTAGATTTTGATATATAGCACTTGAATTTACATTCAATATTGACCGCGCTATTGATGTTTGAACGTTGAACTACTGTTTTTGAAAATGCCAAAAATTAGCATAAAACAACCTCATGCTGTTCTAGTTATAACTACCGATGTAGTTATACTTGTTAAATAATAAATAATTTTATTTTGGTTGTATCTCGCTCAATATTGCATGCAAATTCAAGTGTTATATATCAAAATCTAAGTTAGTCCTTTCTGAATGCAATGATCTTTATTTCATTGCGATAGCTTTTATAGCTTTTACGTTACATGAAATCAAACAGTGTCCAGTTTTTTGGGGGGACACCATGCAGTATATTTTGTTTCAATGTTTTAAATCTTGGGCTCTAAATTTCCATCTTAATTGTTGTTTACAGGGTTCGTACACGTACTTTTCACCTTTCAAGGACATTCAAGGCCATGCATCAGCAAATTCAAGGACTAAATACTGAAGGAAAGTGGTTAAAAATAGCAGTAAAATCTGACATTGAATTGTTCAAAACGCAACTTTAATAAGTTTCCAACAGCTTTGTTATGAGATATAATGAACATTCAAAATCAGTTCAACGAAATGTTCGTTTTTGAATGTCAAACAATTTCAGAAAATATCCAAAAACTAAAGCAAGAAAAAGTTAAGGACTTTCAAGTGCTTCTTTACAAATTGAAGGATATTCAAGAATCAAGGCCTTGAATTGTTGTTTTCAAATTCAAGGAGATTCATTCAGACCTGTTTTATACGTCGAATTTCGGTCGTGTCGAATGCAATTCAAACAATAGATAATGAAGCTTAATGAGGTTTAATCATCTCATTATCTATATTGCATTCGACGCGACCAAAATTCGACCTATAAAACAGGCCTCATGTAAGGACTTTCTGGTTTTGGACGGCCCCTGCGTCTATAGTTGGGATATCAAGTTAGATGTTGTGTACCCCCTAAAAATGCTGCAGAATTTTAGAAATTCTATGGTATCCTGTGAGCTGATCATACCCAGTATTTATACATTATTATGAATCAATGATACCCAGGGAATTAGAACCAAATATTACTCTTTATACAATGATAAATAAAAGATATTTTTCTCAATAATTAAGAAAGGCCTGTACTGCTGTAGCAATTGAGAAAAAGCTTATAGCAGTATACCAGTGTGTATTTAATTGTTGATTTTATAACTTTAGTTCTCCGTTTCTTTCAGATAAGCCTGGGACTGTAATGTGACAATCTTTTTATTATACAGATACCAATACCTCCAAAAACAATGAAGAAATCTTTCTCAAGTTAAAATTATACAGTTCTGTATTCTGGAACAGTAATATGCGGGCATCAATACTCAGACTGAACCAAGAGTACGAATCATTGCTATAAACAACGCCTATTCTTTAGCCCCAAATCCCTTCGCCACTTTTTGGGCCGGAAAGCAACAAAAAATTCGCCAAAAGAAGGAAAATGTTCAGGAAAAATATATCGTATTCACTCATATTTGGCCGCCTCGTGAACGCCACAGGGGGTACGGGTCCATCGCATAGATATCTGAGTTATATAAACTAGGTAGCGCATCTGTTTTAGTAAAATTGAAGCCAAGAATATTCGAGCATTCCAGCGGTTACCCCCATTTGAATAGATGGCGGCCATGTTGGAGTTTCCCACTCGCTAATTAACGCTTAAAAACGGCAATAACTTTCATCATTTGAATAGTCTGAAAATGTATTTGGTATAGGTTTAACTTAATAATGTTTAAGTTTCCTGTTTAATTTAAGAAATGGAAGATATACGAGTCTTCTCATTTCATGGGAATATCCTGAGTCTGCAATCAGAGCACTCTGCAATCACGGCTTCAATTTTTGAGAGCTCATTTTTGAATTGCAGAATAATTGAGCCTCGAATGCTCGAATAATTAGATGCACTATCTAGTGTATATAAGATATCTATGGTCCATCCCATCGACCAATCAGGATCGTTTTTCAAATTTTCTCCACGCGTTGTCCGCGCGGGATGTTGATTACTCGATTATTCACAACTCCCACTTCCGGCTCGACTCCCGGTGAGCGGAGGCGGAGCCAAAGTAATTAATTGGGCTCGATTGAGCGAACTCGCGTATTCCGTATTTACCGTGCTCCTATAGATATAACATAACTCGGAGTAAAAGATATAACAAACGATACTCTAACAAACCAAGAGCCAACCGAGCACTCAGCCAACCGATATCAAGAAACTCTAACAAAGATTGAGGATACTTTATACTCTTATCATATGCAAGGTAAGATATTCTCAATTCTCAGGAAGCTTGGAGATTCGTAGCCTGCTTCTCGCATCCTGATGTTGCGACCTCGATGTTGCGAGCAGGCTAGGAGATTCGAGCCTTGTCCAATATTCTCCCAATATTACGAAGTAATTCATATACGATTACGATATGTAACGGATGGTAAAAATGTTTTGCGATCGGTAAGTACATTCGTACCAATGGTGAAATAGGTTCTCCCGATTTTCCATATTTTTATACTCGATTTTACTATAGATTTTCTCTGCTTCATGCGAGTGAGTGATTGTGCTCGCATTTTCTACCATTCGGCGCAGGGCACAGCTCCACAGCTCACCATTCGGTATGACTCATCTAATGAACTATATGACGACTCACCATGAATGTGTTCTTCTCTCAGCCAAGATCCTCGGCACACAAACGAAAGATTCATACAAAGATCGAGAACACACTTGTATTGGAGTATGTTCCAATATTACGATATGTAACAGATGGTATAATGGTGTTTTGCGATCGGTAAATTTGATACCAAACGGTCTGGTATTATTTCTACCATCGGTACATTTCTACAATGGTGAAATAGGGTTCTCTCTCGTTTCAGACAAACATTATATAATCATTAAATAATATACAATTATAGTATTCAAGACGAATACAAGCGGAGACTCAAAGAATACTAGCATGACAGAACTAGAAACTGTACCTGTATGTATATAACCTTTTTAGTATACATACATTATCTCATGATATATAGAGCTCGATATATACATGGTGTATAAGAGAAAGTAGACAATTTTGAAACGGCTATCATAAATACAATCATTTGGCCAATCATGCAAGCCAAATGGCTGAGCTCAAATGACAGTGCGGGGTTTTCCTTTACCCGCAAATTACTATCCTGCTCAGCAGACCCCACCCGAAAATTTGAAGCGGAAAAATAGGGTTTTCCTTTTAACGAAATTTCGGGCTGCGAGCAGGCTACAAAGTACGAGAATCCAAAGTACGTCACAAAGCAGAGTTTTTATAAAGGTCATTTCCACAAACCGTTCATTTCATGAAATATTTGATAAATCCAGATTGTTTGGGTACTTATAATGTAGAATAAACAAACATTTTTTCGTAAAGATAAACTTTCCAGAGCAGGGGGGGGGTCTTTTTTAGCAGCAGCTTGCGCGCGACGTATTTTGAATTCATGGGCGAGAAATTTGTTAATTTGTTTACCTAATTTGCATATTGTTAAATGCATGAATTAAAGCATGCGTGAATTAAAGCATGCGTGAAAGGCATTGGTGACAAAAAATGAAAGTTTCAGCTATTTAAAGGACTTAATATTGATTAAATTTTCTGATATTTGGACCATTGATAAAACACATAACAAAAATTACTCGTGCATGAACTCAAAATGCGTTTTAAACCTTTAAATTTCGAGTAATTTCGCTCTAATTTCGCGCGCAAGCTGCTCAGAAAGAGCTACTCCTCAGAAAAGGAGTGATTCAGAAAAGACATCCCCCTGCTCTGGAAAATTTATCTTTACAAAATTTTTTTGTTTATTCTACATTATAAGTACCCAAACAATCTAATCGCTTTAGGCTGTATAAGTATGTTATATAGCCTTCAATGCGCATCAAAATATCGACTTTTGCAACAATTTGAACATTTAACGGATCTTTGAAACGTACTTTCACGAACGATAACGATATCTTACCAACCGTACCATCGGTACGGTACGGATGAACTGTACAGTGGATACGAATTGACAACATTACCGATGGTAGACGGTGGATTCACGAAATTTACCATCCGTATCACATCGTGGCATTGAACCATTCTCCTCTCATATCTCTAAAACTGCAAATCTAATTTTGGATAGGGGTCATTATGAATCCAACATGCGTATCGAATACGTCGCTGGCCAACGTTGCCATAATTATCCACTACAAATTGGGTGTGGACATATCAGCATCTTGCAACATTGTTCTAGCAATCCTATTGCTAGAACTCGTTATTTGGTTCAGTTTGGAAAACATCAACTCCATTGATATCGACTGGCCAGTTGTCCTGTGGGATCTCTTTGCACGTGTTCTGAAAGATTATGATCACGAGCTGGTCAGTTCGAAGTTTGCCTTGGCGCTGTTAATTATTTCAGTCGTTGCATTTGTCTTGGTCATGCTCCTTCGAAATTTCGCGCACCAGTACGTATATATATAGTTTAAGCGTACAAAAAGTTTCATTATATATTCTTGAGAAAAATACTGTTGAAACTATAGGTTGTCGAGATTAACCATGCATGCATGCATGTAGTAGAATAAAATTAAACTGGATATAAGACTAGTAGAACATTAACAAAAGAAAATGTAAGTTTTTTTGTTTAGAACATATAATCACATTAAAATGGTAGATTGTGTTTGTACTTTGTGTATGTACAATGAATGGATACTGTATCTGTAGATTGTGTTTTATTCCTGTCGAAGTAATTAATGCAAACTGTTGCGATGACCACGCGAGTGTCGGCATTATCTGTGTTATATATTTCCTATTATTTTTTACTCTGAGTGTGTCCATTGAAGTAGCAAACAAAATGGAGCATACTGGTTGGTCTGGTTGGGCTACTGGCACTGCGCTGGACATAGACATTTGCATGTTAACGTTGTTTCAACAGATTTGTTATAAGTTGCTGGAACATGTTAACAATCTATGAACGTCAAGCTTGTTGTAGCAAGTAATAGTGAAATAGCAACATCGTCTTACTGTGCCATTGTTACAACTTGCTGACAAGATATGACTGATTTTGAGTGTGTACTCAGATTTTGAAATTTAAATCCTCTTCTTGTTACGTAATCCAAAATATCACATGATGCTATAATTTGAGACATATTTACAATTTGCATTATTCATTGTTGTTTCAATCTCGCCGGAGCACGACAAAACGACAGTCCTTCAAACTATTTCAAAACATTTCCAAAGCTCAGAAGCATCAAAATGCGTCAACCTAAAGCAAGCACAATCATTCTATCATTACTGGCACTTGGCAGTTACCTTTTCAAGATCGTTTTAAACGCTTTGGCAGGCCTTGGACACGATCCTTTCTCGCATTCTGTCGCGAATGTCTCAGACACGTTTGTCCTCGATATAACTCCGGCCGGCTGGGCTTTCTCAATTTGGGGGCTAATATACACATGGAATTTAGCCTACGTCGTTTATGCCATAACCACGGAGTGTCGAGACGTTCCACCGGTGTTAAATGGCTTGTTTTATTTGCTGTACATCGTTTGTGATATTGCAAACGTCGCTTGGCTGTACGCGTTTACATCCGAGTCGATTGTCTCGAGTTGTGTGATATTGATTGGGAATCAAGTCGCTCTATACGCGCTCTTGTATGTAGTGTATGTCAAGTACAGTACGTATCAGAAAGAGCTTGAACAACAGCATAAAGCTGACGCTATATGCATGGCCGTCTTGGTTGAAAATGGTGAGTTTGGACTTCGGGTCCCAGTGTAGGTTGTATTCTACAAATAAGCTGTTTATCTCTATTGCAAAGAAACGGAAATATGATACAATATATAAGCCCCCATGCATGTATAAGCCCATCAAAAAATGCTTACGAACGAATCCATTATCCCAGGGCTTTTATATATTAGGAGGTTTACGGTATTCAAAATGAAGAATTAAAAATAATATTTATTGTACCGGTAAACTATACCGTGAGGCGTGAGCGATAAGAAATACAAACATACAGTAACACATGATAATAAAACAAGTTGGTTAACATATTATATTAATACTCCAATGTAATTATTATCATTCGTTTGAGCTCACAGAAGGGCTTATATTCGGAGGTTTACGGGTGTACGTATGATTGTATGAAAAGCTGCACAGTTCTATAATGACCACTAAACGAAAATTCTGCAAAATCTGTGGCAACTTTATGTTACTGTTAGTATGCATGGGTAGTTTACTAGTTTGGTGTCTTCTGGTATCTCTATCACCAAATTATTCTTAAAAGTGAATTTTGGAATGCATCAGGGTTGTTTTCCAAAACCAATTTAATTAAAGATGAATTGCGCACAAATTTGGAAGTACCAGACAATTTAATGTACATTGCGACCTCTAAAACTGAATATTGTGATAGACACACCATCAGATCCCAAATCGTCCCTTATACCTGGTGCCTGCATGGCACTGCTTACTTGATATATCTTAATTAAACTGACCTCTGTAATCTCACAATTCAATCATATTTTAAGTTCTTAATTTTGTATGATTGGGTGCATGGCAATAAATATAATATTTGTTTTGTGGAAAACACGTGTTTTTGTTCATAATTGCAAATTTATGCATATTTTATTTCTCTCTAGGTATTATGCTTAATGCAGCCTGGGCGACCATTGCTTCGCTGTTAAACATTGCTATGGTGCTAACCTACCACTTAAATGCACCAATGCCGACGGCCTGTGCACTGGCGCTTGCCGCTCTCCTGGTCATCGCATTACTATGGTTCATCCTACAGAATTTCACATTTCAACCATACCTCAACTACACCTACTCTGACTGGCCGGTTATTCTGTGGGCGCTCGCTGCAAGCCTGGCCAAAAATTGGGATCCGAAAAGCATCAGTGCTCGCTTCACCATGGCCTTGCTGGTTATAGTCATAATACTAGTCATTGCAAGAATTGCATTGCAAGTGAACAAGAATAAGAAAGTGAAATACTTTGATCAGCCTTTGCTGAATGAGAAGTTTATACATTTAAGTATGTGAGATGGTTCTTTTATACTGACCTCAATACTGTGGCCATTGATTGCGAGAAATATGAGCTAAAAACGGGTATACGAATGCTTCAACTTCAATAATGATAAATGTGTTCAATGGCTTTGATAGCTAAGGATAGTAACTGTAAGGGGAGTCTTGAATCTTGTGTGTTGATTTAATGTATATTGTATTGTATTGTGTTGATTTAATTTAAAAATTTTCCAATAATCTTGGTGTGTGTTACGATATTTGAAAGTGTAGCAAATGGCGCAACAAATATTTCATATAAAAATAACATCTTTATGTATAAAAACTACAATGTACATAAAATACAGATATGTACACACTACTAATATTCACAGGTAGTACATTGTACTGTGTGTATGCAATTGTATTGCTTTTAGTCATTTATCCACCTCAATTTTTCTTATATACAAATATCTATCATTCTATCCACAAAAGTCTCGTCTTATATCCATCTATTTACACTAGGGAGGAGAGACTCAGACAGTGAAAAATTAAATGTAGGTGTTATTTGGTTGGACTCAGGCGAAATACTTTAATCAAACGTGGTATCTTTCTCTTTTTTGCTAAGCGGTCATGTTTGGCAGGATGGATGTAGTTATGTGGATACACTGTTGAACACTTTGAGCAACATTGGGACACTGTAGGACAGTCGGTGATACCCAGGTACACTCTTGGAGAGCACGAGTGCACCCAGGGATAATTGCTGATGGTATAAAAAACTTTTCCATGTCAATCTCGCTTTCCGGCTCCATTTTTCGCTTTCCGGCTTCGTGGCTGTCACGCGCGCATCACACGCAACAAAATACCAAGTCAATCTTGTACCCAGGCTCTTTCCTTTACGTTCCAACCTCGGAATGGGCCTGGGTACAAGAACGCTTTTACCTTGGTCAACATTACTTGGGTTTCGGCGGTTGAGGAAAGTTGGAATTAGAATTCCCACGCAGTACATATGAACCACCATTGGGCAGCTGTCCTTGAGGCTTGGCGAGATGGATGGAGGAGGACGTGGGGGGCTGGTGACGACCATGGCGTGTGACGTCATAGGAAGATGGGATGTTTTGTGGTGGGTAGGAGTTTGAAGCGCGAAGTTTTGCTAAAACAAAGGAAAAAACGAAATAGTTAATTGAGAGTTTCAACATATTCCAGTTACCGAGCAAATAGCCTGCGTGCAGTCCCAGACTCCCGAAGGCAAATGGCAAGGAGAGAGATTAAGAGATTAACGTTTTCATTAGCACAAATTTATATTGGATGTAATAAAATGCGCTTTACATCAAGTATTACGCTTACCTAATTATATACTTAGCCTAGACTATTTTATCTTTACAACAATTGTGATATTACTTTCTTAACTGTGTTTATCCTAACCCACCTTGTCAACTTTCCCTGTGGGAGGAAACCGAAGCACCCGGAGAAAACCAACGAATTTCGGCAGAGCGTTGACTGACTCTTTTCACACGAGTCCATAGCGAGAATCAAACCCAGGAACTCAGAGGTGAAGGCGCTTACTCTGACGACTGTGCCACCGAAACAATACAGTACAACACAACACAACACAACACAACACAACACAACACAACACAACACAACACAACATAACACATGCAGCACAGCAGAGTATAACACAACAGAGTACAACACAACACAATAAAATACAACAACACAGTACAATACAACACAACATAGTAGAACAAAACAAAACAAAACACAACACGGCAGAGTACAACACAACCCAGTACAACACAATACAGTACAACACAGCACAGCACAGCCATCGAACCACCGACGCCCCAAAGCGTTATACAGTATAATGAAGTTCCAAACCTCTAGGATCATTCCTGTCGTTATATCTCGCCTGAGGAGTAAGACTTTCCACATATTCCACTTGACCAAACTTGTGACCAATACTCCAGCCATTTTCCATCGACGTACTTAGTTGCACTGTCGTCACCTGAAACGATCGTCCATATAGAGGATAAACTTCATGGCTTATACCAATCATGCAAATATTACTGTTTAAACGTAAAAACAGTGTTCAAAAACACTGCTACGACATTACCTTAAGAGGAGCTTGTGGTTTGGTTTGTAAATTTGGTAAGTTTGATTCAGCACCGTCTGTATTCACCACAGAGGCCAACTAAAATATACGATAAAAATCAGCGGGTATGTTTCAACAACCATGCCTGTATGTTTAGTTTTTTGCAGGCAACCAAAAAAAATTGCAGTTAGCTCTTGCAAATTGCGACTGGGGATCGCGCACCGAATATTTTTTTGAGTTATGTTTCATATTGTCAAAATTGAGTGTCCGCTAATTTGCTCCAACCCAATTGGTCGAAAATTTTCACATATCAAGCGGACAAGATTGTCGGCTGATGAATAAAATTCGACCACAGAACAAGAAATTTTAAGTTTTGATGGCATCATTTGATGAATTTACGTCTCGAGTACGGCTCATATTAAATTTGGTCGGTAAATATTGGAAAATGTATTCGGAAAAATTGAAATTTTCTTCTTTATGCATGAATAAGATCTTCTGACCATGCAAGGATCACAGTTAGCCGCAGGCACTTGCCGGTAGCGCCGCTACCTAGGATCCCAACATCTGACAGGCATGTCAACAACTTGCTATCAGGATGTGTTCGCACTGTTTGTTTTCAGCTTGTGGACAAGTTGTCAATTGTTGACATCTTACTACAAGGTTGTTAACTCAGCCGACTATAGTCTTCATTTCAATCTGTAGTACCAATGGACCATTACCAAATAGAGATGATCCTTATTGAACCTCTAGAGAAAACAGTTTAGAACTGATAGATTTATACAGTAAAAATAAAGTTGTAGTATTGTACCTGATGATCCATTAAATACACCTCTGCCTTGGTTCGCTCATCATTGGTGACTGGAATGCCATCAATGCATAATATGTTTGGTTGACGATACACCAGAATAGGACGATGCATAAGACGTCGGGTGATCTACGCAAGATAAGTAAAGGCAATAATACAAGATACAGAATCTGTTGAAATCGGTTGGTTTATATTATCGAAATTTTAACTGCATATATACAAAACAATATGTAATGGCTAAAAGAGATGGACGAGAGCAAGGTTTTTAAGGCAGTTCAAAATTTAAATTCAGAGTTCGCTTTATGGGTTAATGTTAGGATTGGGGTTAGGTTTAGGGTTAGGTTTAAGAATGTAATACGTGCTTAGATGTTGATTCTTTAACGTTTTAACGATACTGAAGCCACTGAAAGCCACCCTCTTGTCTATCCCCTTTAGCAACGACCGACAACAATCTCGTGGATAGACAACAAAAACTGATATTTTCAAGAAATTAAAAAATACAATACTGTACAACAAGATCTTACCGGATTGCTGATGAGAGAAATTTCAAATAAGTTTGTCATTCTTTCTAATTTATGTAATTCTGAGAGTTCCTACAGTAAAAATCAAGTACACACATTCATTGAGGGAAAAGGGTAGGGGATCGTAGTTGCAACTTCTCCCAGTAATATCTAAATATCCAACAAAATTTTCAACAAAAAGCCCTTCACATTCTGTTCTATCAAGTGAGGTTTTCAGAGTAAAACATTGTACTGGATTGTTCCTTGCATAGACTTAACAATTGATATTGAAACTTTATACCTGTATTTTATTCATTCCTAAATATAATCTCTGTAGGTTGAGCAATGGTTGGAAATTTGATAAATCTCTCAATCTATTGTCTTCCATGTGAAGTTCTTGTAGTCTACGTTGACCAATGAACGACATTTCTGACAGAGTCTAAAAACGGTCAGATATAAGTGTAAAACCTATGTTTAATAATTTTGTTAAAATGTACAACAAGATGAAGCTTTCTAAGGTTTCGAGAATAACATTTGTTGTACAATTAAGGGGTGGCCCTACTACTGTATACATTTTATAGATCCATCCAACATAATAAAAGTAAGTCTAATCTATGTTTCCTCGTGTAGTAATATTGTACCAGTAAGGGTTAATCTTATGTATACTGGACCTTTAGGGAAAAACCGTTTAGAAGTGATAGAGTCATGCAATATCAATAAAGTTAGCTTAGTTCAGGTTTCTTCCTGTAGTAACACTGGATCAATAAGAGATGACCCTTATTGGACCCCTAAGGTGAACAGTTTAGACAGATAGAATTATCCAGCATAAATAAAGCTAGTTTAATTAATGAATGAATGAATGAATCAATAGTTTGTTTGAATGAATAGTTTGTTTAATAAAAACATCATCTGGCAGTCAGAAGACTGAATTACATGACGTTAAGTGTTACAAGGTTATAAATGGTAAAAAATTCTATATTACAATGCAATTTAAAAATTGTTAATATATACTATATATCATATACTTAAATGTACTAATCTATATGAGTTAAAAATTCTAAAATGTTCAAGGAACATCTAATTTGTAATGTTTCTTAGCATAAAAGTTGATAAAAGAGTTTCCGAAACGATTTGTATTTGCTGGTAAAACTTCAAAAGATCTTTCTTTTCGTAATTCTCTATTGCCTGCTTTGGATGGTAAAAGTTTGGCAAGTTTATGATCATCATTTAAAACAATGTCGTTGAAGAGATTATTGGATAGATACTCCCGTCTGTTTTCAAGAGTGGAAATACCAGCGATGTTAAGAGCCTCGTCGTAAGACAATTCATAGAATATTATTTTCATTGCTCGCTTCTGTATACGTTCAATGTTTTTTGCAAGATTTCGTGGCAGGGAACTATGGAATAATTGGCACGCATATTCGAGAACAGACTTTATACAGCTGCAAAAAAATTTGACCAAATCTGCCGAAGCGACATCAGCACGTTTTAGTTGCCTCAACAAATATAAACGTTTAGCTGCTTTGGAGACAATTGAATTTACATGGTCTATCCATTTAAGGTCATTTCTTAATATAACTCCAAGCGATTTGATACTTGTCACTCTTTCCAAATTTCGGTAACCAATACGTATAGGTTCAAAAACAGGTGGTAATCGTGAAAAGGATATTACCATTTCTTTGCATTTAAATGGGTTTAGTTGAAAGGAATTGTCCATAGACCAAGTAGTAATATCATCGATATCCATTTGTAAAGTACTTTGTTCGTTTTTTCAACAATTTCAGAGACCGTAGTATCGTCGGCAAATTTCCACATTTCTGAAAGGTGATTATGTAACACAAGGTCATTTATCATGGCTAAGAATAGCCAAGGCCCAAGTCGTGTGCCTTGAGGGACACCAGCTGGAACTTGGAGCCAGTCTGAGAAACAATTATCACTTAGTTTGACCCTTTGCCATCTATTACGTAAAAAGTCAATAATCCAGTTAACCACACAGGGCTTAATACCAAGGCTGAATAATTTCGCAACTAATGTGGTGTGATCCACCATGTCAAATGCTTTTTTATAGTCAAGAAATACAGTGCGAACAGATGAACCACTTCCATCTGTTGCACTCAACCAACAATGGAGCATCGATATCAAGGCAAGTACAGTGGAAGAATTTGGAATAAAGCCAAATTGTTGGGGATCAACAACCTTTAACAGAGTTGGTTTTACTTCTCTTTCGATTACAAGACGTTCCGCTATCTTTGATAGAGTGGAAGTTAAGGAAATAGGTCGTAATTCCCTTTCCAAGTCTTTGACAGTAGATGTTTTTGGTAACGGGACCACATCGGCCAGCTTCCAAATTTGAGGGACTTTACAGCTTTGAAAGGAAGAATTGATTATATTTGCAACTGGTGAGGCGAGAATATCCGAATAGGTTTTTAAAACCCAATTGGAAATACCGTCAGGGCCACTGGAACGCAATGTATTAATTTCTTGCAATTTTCTAGCTATAGTTGACTCGGTCACAATAATAGGCGTTTCATCGTTGTGTACAATTACAGCCGTATCTTCAGATAATGGAACATAGTTCTGTATCACATTTATAAAAACATTGTTAATTTTATTACTGAGGTTTATGTCTGTCTCCTGCCATAAATCTTGATGGAGGCGGTCTTTTACACTTTTGTTGTTTAGTTTAGATGTGCCACATAACTGCTTCACTTCCCGCCACCAATCTCGGGGGTTAGTGTTACGTAAATTATGAACTTTAGATTGATAATAGCTCTTACGACAACGTTTTCGTTCACGATTAACTTTATTACGTAACATTTTAAAAAGAGTGACATTACCAGATGCAAAGGCTTTTTGTCGACGATTTATCAGTGATTTCAGATTGCTATTAACTAGAGCTGTGCGGTTCCAAAAATTTTATCTCGGTTCCGGTTTCGGTTTTTTTGGAACAAAAAAACCTCGGTTCGGTTCGGTTTCGGTTATTTTCAAAAAAGAAGAACAGTACAAATGTATGAACTAATTTATGCATGTTTCAAGCATTTTTACTAAATAGATGAATTTATGCCTTTGTAAGTTTGTATAAATCTCTGAATATTTTAAAAGAACAATTGGAATTTATTTATGAAGATGTAATATTTCTTAGTTTTTAAAAAAATTTAAAGCAAGTTCACAAAAATAACTATCACAACTAAAATATCAACTATTTGAGCACTTAGTACAGTGCATATTGTGCACAAAGAGCACAATTTTGTTATTTTCCAAACATTTCAACCTGCAGTCAGGTGGGCGTTAAACGGGAAATTAAAACCGAAACTACCGGTTTTTTGCGTATAGTTTTTCGGTGCTGAAAAAAGTACCGGAAGAACCGAATTTTTCGGTTAACCGCACAGCTCTACTATTAACCCATGGTCGATCATTAGGGTGGACTTTTATTGAACGTTCAGGCATAATTAAGTTCAAACCATAGTTTATAATGCTAGTTAAAAAGTATAGTTTTTGATCATTTGAGGGTATGGACGATAAAATGTCCCATGGAATTTCCTGGAGAAATCGACCAAGACTTCTAATATTACTGGGTCGCTTGTCTCTTGTTTTAACAATACACGATTGTGGTTCGTGCGATCTTTTCCTCGTTCCAGGACACATGGCAATTGTTAGATGGTCTGATAAGCCAAATGGAGGAGCACTAGTAGGAGGTGAATAGTATTCAAATAGATTGGTATAAATTTGGTCAAGAATATTGGCACCTCTGGTGGGAAAATCAATTACTGGTTTTAGTTGAAAAGGTTTAACAGTAGCCTGTAAGTCCAATTTGTTGAAATCACCAGCAATAATGATTGCAGGGTTAGGAATTGAAGATTCAATATATTCTAATGAAGATTGGACATAGTCACGCATACTTGTACAATCGGCATCTGGAGGGTGGTACACAACAGCTATTATCATATTTGAGTAATTTCGTGAAAGTCGTTTTGGCTGTAAAGCAATACTTCGTGATTATCACTATCTAACTCCGTTAGGCGGTTGCAAGAAATGGTATTGTTAATATAAAAACAAACCCCACCATGGGATTTGTGTTGACGATCACGCCTGAATAATTGGTAATTTGTAATATTAATAGCTTCATCTGGAACGGATTCTTTTAACCATGTTTCGCTGAAAAAGGCAATATCTATATGATTCGAAGTAAGAAATACGGCAATTTCATCGTTTAGAGTAGGTTTCCTCCGGTAACAGAACAGTTTAGAACTGATAGAGCTATATCCAGTATAAAGTTAGTTAGTTTAGTTTAGGTTTCCTCCTCTATAGTGACACTGGATCAATAGATTAACCTTATATTACTGGGCCTCTAGAGTCAACAGTTTAGAACTGATAGAGTTATCCAGCATAAATAAAGTTTAGTTTAGTTACATAAAGTTCGTGGCATATACTCACTTTAATCTTATTCTGATCAAGGACCAATTCTCGGAGTTCTTGCAAACCTTGAATGCCCTCAACTTTCGAAATTTCGTTACCTTGTAAAAGTAAAAAATTGGTCAAGCTATCTCAATTGACGAATCATTACAATCACTAATGGTATGAACACAAAAAATAGTATTGCGTCTACCTTGAAGAAATAGTCCTTTTATATTCGGAATTCTTGAAAGCTGTAAAGCCTTTAAGTTGGAAATACCATTGTATCTGTGAATTAAAACAATATTAAATATATTTATAGATATTTCACATTTTTTTCATAATACAAATGTAACAAATAAAAGCATATACAGACAAATTCTATTGAAAGAAAATTTGTAGGAAATATCTGAATCCAGTCCCTTACCCAAGATGAAGTACTTCCAGTTTCTCCAACACAGGAGTGAAACTCTGTGGAGATGTGACGTCATCAGACGAGTGAGCCACAGGTGGCCCCTTCTTACTGTTTGGAGATGTTGTCTTCCTTTTCGGAAACACACATTCAATCTTGTTGTAGTTCAAACAAAGTACCTAAGCCAGAAATGCACAAAAAATAGCCAAGTTTCAGACAAAGTTTTTCAATGAGATCTTGATATCTATTTATAATCAATCGTGAGCATTAATGCAGAGAGATAAATTAATACGAATTATTTTTATTATAAGTATAAAAGCTTTATTTGATGACAAAGAACCCGAACGATAGAGATCACAACACAGCACAACACAATTTTCCAAGCTATTGTCAACGGTTACTTGACCGTTATAGCGAATAATGTCAGTCAAATATAATTTGTCAATTATAGTCTGTCTCTATGGAAAAGTTGGTAATGGATTTTGTCTCGGCGAATTTTTGGCTAAATAGGTAAAGAAATGCATGTACCTTGAGGTTGACCAAGTGAATAAGTCCACCGAACGATGTCAAGTTATTATGCTCCAAATTAATACTAAATACAAAATAATCACGAAGTATTTGTAACCGTATCGAAATGGCAAAGTGTTTTAAATAAAAAAATAAAAAAACACAACTAGTTTTGAACTAATTTCACCAACCTCCTTAAGTTTCTAAACACCTCACCATTCCCGACATCAATAGTGCGCAAATCACAATGAGGAAGATCTATTTCTTGTAAATCTGCAAAGTTTGCGTGGCCAAGGCGTTCTGCGACGAAATCCATTGTCATCCTAGGAGGAAATTTATACACTATAAATCTTAATCCGTAGCCAGCAAAAAATAATTTTCTTAAGAAAATATGATTTTACTATTTTGAGAAATATTTTCTTAAAGCAAGAAATTATTGAATAAATAAGATATTTCTTAAAATAAAAAAATAATGGATAAATAAAAAACCCAAGAAAATATAAAATTTGTTTAAAAGTCTGCTGGCCCAATATCAGGATGCAGGGATGGATTCTGGTTTATCTGGTAGGGAGGGGGGAGTGGGGCAATCTTCAATGTAGCTCGGAGTGGGGCAATCTTCAATGTAGCTTCAATGTAGACATGCATTACGAGGTACAGTAAGAGGGGGAGGGGGAGTGGGGCAATCTTCTGGTAGGGAGGGGGAAGTGGGGCAATCTTCAATGTAGC
>CACRXK020007619.1:0-11261 GCA_902702795.2 Paramuricea clavata
AGAATATATATATATATATATATATATATATATATATATATATATATATATATATATATATATATATATATATATATATATATATATATATATATATATATATATATATTTATAAAATAACCTTTTAATAACAACTGCGCTGATTGGTTGAAAAGCGAAAAATCCCGTGTTTCTATAACGTTATAGAACACGGGAATTGTCCACGAACCTCAAAACAACACACTAAAACAAACATTTTCGCCTGAAATATCGATTAAAAATCTTCGTCAACCTGAAATTTTGTTAAACAAGCAATGGAAAACACTTACCAAACGTTTTTTCGCTTTAAATTTTCTTTAAATCAACTTTTTCAGCGTGTTTTTTTCCATAATTTTGCAGTCGGCAAAACTGAAAATTGATGCCGGTATTGTTGCTAGGCAACATTTTCTTGTTATTGTGTAATGAGAATATACCTTTTAATCGCGTTAAAAATATTGTTTTTGTGTTATTATCACAAGGTTATTTAATAAAGGAAATAGAAAACATTTTTTCCTGTGTTTCTATAGAGTTATAGAAACACTTGTGCTAGTTTGGGAGAACTCGAAATAACGTCGAAACACTCGCACTACGTGCTCGTGTTCCCACTGATTATTTCTCGTTCTCCCAAACTAGCACGCGTGTTTCTATAACTCTATAGAAACACGGAAAATGTTTTCTTTTTCTTAAATAATAAATATTATAATGTATATGTAAACTTGATTTTATTATATATATATATATATATATATATATATATATATATATATATATATATATATATATATATATATATATATATATATATATATATATATATATGGTAGGTAGGTAGGTAATACTTTATTTAAAATTAACAGAAAGAAGAACACGCTAGCCCCATCAACTCTAGGCTGGTTTCCATGGGTGGCGTGTTTAGATCTTAAAAATCGTTAAAAGGAAAATTTAAACTAAATATTAGTACACACATACTGTACACGTTACTATATACAAATAATTAGGAAGCATGTCGCTGTCCAACAATTGATTTAAACGAATGAGGCGACTCGGCCAATTTTGCTTCGTTTGGGAGTTGATTCCATAGCATAGCGCCGCTATATTTAAAACTTTTTTTAAGAAATTCTCGTTTCGGTTTAGGAATTGTTAGATCAGTTGTTGTGTTTCGAAGATGATAATTAGTTTGATCTATTTCTCTTCTCACGAATGACCCCCGGAGACCTGGCGCAGTGTGGTCGTTAAGTATTTTATACATTAATACTGACTTGGCACCAGACCGCCTATTTTCAAGTGTATCCCAAGAAAGCATGTTGAGAAGATCAGCTGAGCGAGTATCATAATTAGCACCCGTTAGGACTCTTGCTGCACGAGACTGAAATCTTTGCAACTTGTCTCTTAGCAACTTACCACAAGTGTCCCAAAGGGGGGAACAATAATCAGAGTAGGGCTGCACAAGACTTTTATAAATCGATTCTAAGGTATGCATTGGAACAAAGGGCTTTATACGTTTCATAGCGCCAATAGCAGCGCTCGCCTTCTTGCATATCATTTCAATGTGCCTATCCCAATTAAGGGTTTCATCTAGTTTTACTCCTAGGCACATTTGTGTAGCAATTCGTGATATGGGTTTTGCATTAGCCACAACGGGTTCCTCACACATTATATTATTAAGATTATATGGGGAGCCAATAAACATCATTTTACATTTTGATGGATGCATCTGCAGCCTATTTTCTTTAAGCCAGTTACAGACATGGGCAAGATCTGAATTTAAATTTACAACAAGTTCGTTTGCATCGTAGGAAGATGAAAAGATTTGAGTATCATCCGCGTACATGCATGGATTAGTTGATTTCAAACACTCGGGCAAATCATTAATATATAATAGGAACAGCAATGGTCCCAGTATAGATCCCTGGGGCACTCCACAGGTGATAATTTTATTACTAGATAATTCTCCATTAACATTACATTGCTGTTCTCTATTTGTTAAATATGACTCAAACCATTTTAATTCTACGCCAAAAATTCCAAATTGCTCATTCATTTTATTTAACAAAATGCGATGGTTTATAGAGTCAAATGCCTTTTTGATATCTATGAACACAACCCCATTTAACTTTCCATTGTCCATATTTTCTAGCCACTCATCACACATTTGGATGAGGGCAGTTACAGTTGAATGCTTTGGACGAAATCCAGATTGAACCTTTGACAGAAGAGAGCTTTCAGACAAGTATCTATATACTTGACGGAAAACTTCCTTCTCAAAGGCTTTACTCACCACCGGTAAAATTGAAATAGGCCGATAGTTCTCACATTGTCTTTTATCCCCGGATTTAAATATTGGCGTAACACGAGCACGCTTCCATTCATCTATATATACGCCTGTTGCAAGCGACAGATTGAAGATGAATGTCAACGAGGGTGCAATTATGTTTGCAGATAATTTTAGAATTTTAGCAGGAATTTTATCAAGACCTGTTGCTTTACATGCTTTTAGGCCTCTTAGGGTCGAGGCAACACTATCAACGGATATTGGAGATACTTTAAAAAAGTATCTAAGGATTGATTAATATTATAGTTTATGGGCTGATTATCAACATTACTACAGGACTCGTCTACATATTCTGCTGCTAGCCTCGACCCAATACTAATGAAATAGTCATTAAATGCATCTGCAATAGATTTAGGATCCGAAACTAACGTGCTGTCAACCAGCAGCTCATTCACATTGTTGGATTTGTTATTCTTTCCCAATACTGAATTAATTAATTTCCAAGTCTTTTTAGGGTCATTCATTACAGAGCAATCAGTGATTTTATCATGAAAATATTTTGATTTTACATTTCGCATTTCAACATTCACTTTATTCCGCAGAAATTGATAACTTTCCCAATGTGGCTGTGAGGAATGTTTTATTGCATGTTTTTTGTGATAGTCTCTGTTTCTCATCATACATTTAATTTCCGGAGTAATCCATGGGACCGAGTTCCCCTTTACTCGCTTATGTCGAATCGGCGCATGTATATTTAATATCTCATTAAAGAAAGATTTCCATACCCTCCAGCATTCGTTGGGATTATTATATTGATAATTCGATGGCTATATATAGCGTTCGCTATATATCGTCCGATGGCAGCCAACAAGTACAAAATGGTGTTAGAATTTCAGTGAATTCCAAACACATTAGCGTCTCCAGCACGTAAAGTCGTGCGCAGGAACTTTCACCTCTCCTGAGGCTCCAATGCGTGCACCACTAAAAACATGTACTTGAAATATCCGGATCTGGGGAGTCTGCTGCTCGCCTACGATCATCTCCCATTGTTCGTAATATTTATGTAGCTCCACCGGACGAAAAGAATGAGGAATTAGGAATAATAAAATAAGTGGATCACCCAACTAATCACCACGAAATACTCACGATTGAATTCTGCAATATGTGGGCGGACGGCCATGCCCCCACCAACGGCATCAGCGTTCCCCCCATAATTGACCCATGTAGCTCCCTTTGGCCATGGGGAGCTGCTTCCACAACCTGTAGAACATCAAACTCAAAAGCCTACTCCCATGGTAAATGTTAACGTTAACGTGAGCATACACGAGGAGAACAACCAAAACACCGTCAGTAGAGGGGCGACCGTCCTGACCCAGTAAATCAACCGGGGGAAGTATGTATGAGGGAACTTCGGATTCAGGACTGACACTCTCCATGAGGTGATTGGATGGCAAAACGAGTCGAAAAGTACCAAAACAATAAACAAAGACAGCATTAATAATCGAATGGATCTCGTAAGTCGACATGCACATGTAAATGATACATGTGAAAACGATCACTACCACAACAATGCTCGCGCTCAGAGTATCGTAAGGACATCATTCATATTGAAAAATATCACACCAAAATAACGCACATGCACATACATATTGTAGAAATTGAACTCGATGTCCGTGCGAAATATTTCGACCAGACCGAAAGAATTGGCCTGGTCATGTTGAGTATCGTGCGAAGCGTTCTGCAAACTGCCTAGTCCAGATCCATCACTTTGTATTTTTTAACTGCTAACTAAGCAGTGCTAAGAACGAACACAACACCAGGGTCATACGGTGTAAAGTAGAGGTGACCCGGACGCATTGGTGGGCAAGTCCATTGAGTGTTCAATTTCCTCAGATTTAGCGCAATAAGTTTAATGGAAAAGAACATGCATATACTGATCAACAGCATATATGTATAAAGATCTCATACACATCCCATTGTCAATCGTGGAACTATAAACAGAGTATCTGATTTATCTCAACCTTAGTCAAATATGAAGACTTGTAGGTGCATCGGGTTGGAGCCCAGTACAGTATACTATGTTCGAATTTGACCAGAGAATCTTAGAAAATTCATTCAAATAGGGCAACACATTAATGCATGAATGAGTAAATTCAGGAGTATTGTTGATTAAATATTTGAATAACAAAGATCCTCAATTCAAACGGCAGCATGTCAACATAGAACAGACCTATACAAAACTCTTGTATTATCAAATCTAGTACTCAAGGACACTAATTGCACGCATGCCAAATAACAACAGTCATATTAATTCCACACCGCTCAAAACGTTCCGCGACATGTTTATCACTGGGCGCTATATAACGCCATTGCATGCAGTCATTAAATAAACGAGCATTCGCACCAGTTACAGCTTCCCGCATGATCAACCATGCTATCCTAGTATAGTACGGCGCACTGGTTAAACATAGACCAAACAGAGATAGTCATTTCAAACATTTCAAGCCTTCCCGCGACAGATTGGTCATGGAGCACTGCAAACAAGGCCAGTTTCATAACGAAAACTGACGAACAATTACACTAGTTCAAGCTTCCCGTATATTGATCAGCTATTCTACAGGGCACTATAGTTACATATGTCGCAAACAAATAATCTAGTCATTTCACACAGCTCAAGCCTTCCCACGATATATTGGCCACGGGGCGCTGTAGACAAATCCACTTTCATACAACTGAATAAACGATCATTCACACCAGTTCAAGCTTCCCGTATTATCAAACATTCTACGGAGCACTGGTTTAATCATTTCACACAGCTCAAGCCTTCCCACAACATATTTGCCACTTGCATATATTAAACTCAATAAACGATCGTTCACACCAGTTCAAGTTTCCGTATTATCAAGCATTCCTCGAGGCACTGGTTTAATCATTTCACACAGCTCAAGCCTTCCCACGACATATTTATCACGAGGCGCTGTAGATAAAACCACTTTCATATAACTGAATAAACGATCAGTCACACCAGTTCAAGCTTCCCGTATTATCAAGCATTCTGCGGGGCACTGGTTGAATCATTTCAGACAGCTCAAGCCTTCCCACGACATATTTATCACGGGGCGCTGTAGATAAAACCACTTTCATCACAATAAACGAATGGTTACACCAGTTCAAACTTCCCATATGGTCAAACCACGGGAGGGACGTTCTCATATTAGATTAATGAATTCGTCGATACACATGCCTGATATCAATAATCAGTTATTCATTTCAACGATAAATAACAGCATTCGGACTAGTATTGCCGCCTACGAGCGGGCCATTACTCATTAGAATGAATTATTAAGCCTATACTGTTATTGAACAATGGGTGAAAAGATTGCAAAAGATTTGGCACAAGGCGCCATATCCTACCTCAAGACACTTATTTTTAACAGCAGACACTCTACTAAAATCTGGACTAACGCAAATTGGCAAGCAATACTATAACCCGCCTTGATTAACCATCCTAACAGAGGGGAGCCATGCACAACTAAAATTCGTACAAGGCGCTCATGCACGTACAAGTGAGGAAGATTACGATTACATTATAACGAACACAGTTATTCCTCCAAATCGTCCGAGATTTGTTGCCGTTGTGGCGCGGCTAGAGGATCTTGTAGACTTCGGCGTGATCAAGGCCTTGCGGAACAGCTGGTGACGCTGCTTGGAGAAGATATTGCTCTTTCTCTGCCATGAGGAACTCAACGAAATTCGTACAGTTCGGGTCGCCCAATTTTTGTCTTTCGGTTAGATTTGTGTCTCCTGACGGAATTCGCGCTAAATGGTTCAATTTCTGCTAGGTGTGGTCATTTTATACATTGCCTGCATCACTTGATACCTAATCTACATATATATTGCATAATTATACCACATAATAGGTTACATATCATTACTAGTATTGCGAATAGTATCGGAACAGACATGACGTTATGAAAAGTCACTATAAAAGTATATAAAATCCAGTCCGATATTATCAACGTATCTAGTTAAAAATATTCGTAATTAAATATTTAAAATTTATTAGGCAATCTATTTGTATAAGAGAATAATCAAGATTATAACAATCCTTAAAAATCTGATAAATACACTTTGCTGACCCCAATTACGCTTGGTTAGTGTCAACCTATATTCTAGTTTCATGTCTATAAACGTTTCTGTTTAGCTTAACGTCCAGATCAATATCAAAATGACCGTGCAAGTATTTGAATGCATTTTTAGCCTATTTTTTCTAACAACTTCCAACCCGTTTTAGTTACAGCTTCCGCAACAGAAGAACGCATAGGCATGTGCAGTACGTTCATTGCCTTTTTATTCAGTAACATGCACTTGCAGTTGATTCATTAAAAAGCCGTTGTTCTCGTCACCCAACAAAGACTGCAAAACTGAATAAAACTGAGACTAAGAAGACTGTTGTTCAGAGTTTATCTTGCATAAAGTGCTAACAAATTCCTCACACGATTTACGTACTGTTCCAATCTGTTGGGCGACTTTAGTACAGAAGGAGTGCACATGGTTAGCCCCTGGTCAATCCAACACGTATTCTACTTGAAAATAATCCCAACGAATTAAATGATTCCGCGTTCTCAATTACTTGTTGATCAACACGGATATAAATATCCTGAACTTTCTTAATCACTTGGTTGCCTCGGAACAAAACAATTTTACATTTAGAGAGGTTAAGTGCATGTAAGTTGTCATAGAACCATTTCGAAAGTACAACAAGATAATAAACATTCCTTTTTTAACACTCCCACAGTGGGTGAACAGAGAAGCTATCCCCATAATTTGCTAAGCCCAGGCAGTCCAATATTGTATACATTGTCAGTTGGGAAAAAACGAGAATGTGAATTCTGATTTATTTACAATATTGGAAATGATGCAAAAAATAATAAATATGTTAATCAGTTGTATTTGGGTGAATATTTGTTGCATGAATATGTTGGGTGAATATTTGTTGCATAAAGAATATTCCAAATATCATGAAGTAAACATTTTGGGAAACCGGATCGTCTGATTCACCGGAAAGAAATCTTGATGAAATAAATAAATAATAATTATGACATTAGAGTGCAGTGATAGTCGTACATATATTTTCTAAATGGTAGTACATATGGGGGGGGTACATACCAACACATCCCGATCCGTCGAAAATGTAACCTTTCTTGCACAAACATTCCACACCTGCATCTTCCGAATGGCTACAGTCTTCTTTATTCCATCCACCATGCGAACAATCCCAAATGTATGATTCCTTGCCATTACATCCAACCTCATCAAGCAAAATTGGACCACTTCCTTTACCATAATAAGCTCGATTTCTTACCACATTCGCTCTAGCGAAACCCAGCTGAAGACAGACAACATTACCGTCGGTAATATCCCAAGAATCATCACAGACTGTACCCCATCCGAAGTTTGGATTAAAGATCTCCACTCGTCCATTGAAACTGTTACCTGAGCCATTCAGTCTTATCTGTAGATCAGCACTTGCTATAAATAGAAATGAAACACACATAGTTCCCGAGCCAACGGTCTTCTGCCGTATGTCCGGGGCGAGGGTATTAATTCCGCCCAGCTATTTACGCCCGCGGAAAGGGACGCATCAGTGAAGTCTAATGTTTATCAATTATCGCGGACGCATGGTTAACCATTCATTGATGGTGATCTTCACTGATCTCAAAATATATAACACTATCTACAGGGGCATCCTAATCCTCCTAAAATATAGCAGATAGTCGTAATAAATAACACAGAGGCATCCTAATCTCAATACATGATTCCAGCTATAGACGAAATTTGGATCAAGGCAAGAAGAACGAAATCAACATCACAGCTAGAAAGAGCATCTTTGAGTGAGTAAAACTGCAACGTTTTGGTTACGAAAAGTTGTAAAATGAAGAAAATATAGCCCTGTGAAATTTGCAAATTTTATATATATACTTGTTTTACGGCGCTGTAAAAACAGCCACTTTCGGCTGAAAAATGGTTATTTTCTTCTTAATGCAAATATATAAAAAATTTGCGAAATTCACATCTCTGTATTTTCCTCACTTTGCCACATTTCGCAACCAAACTTTGCAATTAGATATACTTTAAGATACTATATATTTCCAGCTACACGCCTGGCATTTTTGCACGCGAAATTGCCCATTAAAATGCGTTAATTTTTTTGTTGCCGCGCGACAAATTTGGGAGCTTGGTAGCGAATTGGATAATTGAAAAATTCCTCAAATTCAACGAGCGCGTGCTTGTGCGCGTTTTCCTTGAGGGTTATTTAAGGTAACCAGGAAAACAGAGCGTGTTTCGGGGATCAAAATGATATCTAGATTACCATGGTTACGGGGAATATTTTGCCACAGGAGCGCTTGTTGTTCGGGGCATTTGAGGGAAATGACGACTATTGCATCAAGTCGTCAAAATGCAACAAATTCGGCTTGTATAGGATTCTTTCTACAGTGTTATTTTCATTTTATTTTTGAATGCAATACAAGTCAAGATACCTATCAAAAATCGTATGTTTTTTGTTTTTGACAAAATGTGCTACAATTCTGGAAAAAAATTAGTAGACTTCTTAAATTTTCAAACTTTGTCCCCCCTCCCCCCTTATACAATGTTGATATTTAGGTGACATGTGTTGCAAATCCACTTTACCTGAACCAACATTGTTTGTGGGGAAAGGGTAAATAGTTGATTTAATTGAAAAATGCTCACATTTTCATCATATGTTTTCAAATTTGGGTGTATATTTCGAAAAGTCAACAGATATTTTTTCCAAGATTGTCTGAAAAAATACAATCGGGATAATCATTTTATCAAGTTAATTGTACCGTCGTTTTCGAGACATAATTTTCAAATTAGAATGGACTCTATATTAGGGATAATGCAGGGTTTGATTAAACTTTTTTGAATGCCAGGGGGTCGATAGACGGGGGGGGGGGCTTATGTAAGTGCCCTGCTTTAAGGAAAATTGTGGTTAATTTATCCAGTAACGCTGCATTGACAAAAAATTATGGCAGTTAATAACAAAAAACTATCGGAGGGTCAGATATAGCATATATAGATTATTACATTGTACAATGTTTCATGACGGTCACATTTTTTCACATATTTGTCAATCATTAAAATTTTATAGTGCAGAATTGTACTTATAAAATATGTTTTAATATGGTTTCAATATGCTTTGATAGCACATATACCTGTGATTGCCTCAAAATTGGTGCTTTTCTTAACAAATATCTTTTTATTATTTAATAAATGTACAGTCTGAGTAAAATCACTACATGTTACACCCACTGATCTAATAGTAGACTGGATATAGCTTCTCTAGGTGTGAAAAGTGAAGCCAAATTATATATGCGAAAATCACTTCCGGGGACCACGGAGTGATACAAATTACTATAGAAATGCATGGCGAACAACTTGAACCAAGGTAAATTTTCCCGAATTTGAGATACTTTGCGAAGTTTTACCAAGCTGATCGCTCCACCGTGGGTAAAAGATGTTATGTTAATGCTCTTAAAACGAAAATTATCCAGATTGCCCTAAAATATCGTCAGTTTTGTTCGTTCAAAGTTGTCCATGCGGGAATAATATTTTATCGCCACAGTGGTATGACAACACAGTTTCTAGTTTGCTTTCCAATTACGAAGGCAGAATATGATCTACTATACTCAAGCATACTTTTAAAGGAAAGTTAGTAGTTCATTTTATCATTTATGTTTAACCTTGATCGACCAGAGGGTTTCAAACTTTCAATTATCCATCTTACTTAAGCCTTTTTACAAAATATATAGACATGTCTTAGTTGGTACTATAAAAGATATTTGTACTTTTACAGACCTCTCAACTCGCACGCATTCGGCGTGAGTCTCACGCAATTCGCTTCACTCTCACGCTCTCACGCCACGTTTAGTAAATCTCACGCATATAGCAGTTTCATAGTATTTTTTTAATAATATAATATTGTATTCTTAAATGCACATTATTAATCATTATTCGGATCGCAAATCGAATATATAATCGCGTGTTATTCATTTTCCTGCATATACGGCCCGACATTTTGCCCGCAATTTGGATACAAAATAGTACGCATATGTAAATACGGCGGACAAAAGGCAGAATCAGTCGGAGCAGAATTCTATATGCAAATTATCAAAGGCAAATTAAAGCTCATTAATACTGTATGTCGCAGAAATACAGTTATTGTACTGTAACTAAAGTGCCTTGTCTTAAAGGACGTTATGACTTATGAAGCAATGTATTTCATTAAAAAACACCAATTCTCATAATGTACAAAATGCCATTTCAGACCCCCGGACTTTTACAAAGGTGTCATCCACATCCTCAATCTCACTCTTAACTTCTCTGCAAAGTTGAGAGGTCTGCCATACTATACTGAGTGTGGAGAGATGACAGATGGTTGTTGGTGACAAAAAGTTTGGTGTGGTATTGTATGTATTAGTAGGGGGGGGGGGGTCTGGGGAAATTTTTGTATTTTTTTCCCAGGACTGAAATGTGAGCATTTTCTGAAACAGATTTTTGGATATACAGCGTTACATTGTGCGTTGATAGACCGAATCTGATCAGTTAAGTGTACTTGCATGGTATGTTTATGTAAATACCACAACTGGGTCACTCAGGGGGTAGAAAGCTTGTTAAACGTAGTGGGCCCGACTCCCACGATCGCGAGGCGCTACCATGGTTGGCGCCGAGCAGGGAAATTTTGAAAATTTTGAGTCTCTAGATCGTTGGAAATAGCATTTTCAGAGTCTTCTTTTTTGCTATTTGTGATTATAGAAATCAGAACTCTAGACATGGTATTTAAGTTCAAAAACTTTTATGACCCCCCCTTTCTCTGTGTTAAAACTTTTTTGACCCCCCTATTTATAAGGGTAAAACTTCGTTTGCCCCCCCCCCCTCCCATTTCCCA
>CACRXK020007619.1:11281-22398 GCA_902702795.2 Paramuricea clavata
AATTGCGGAGGCAGAATATGATCTACTATACTCAAGCATACTTTTAAAGGAAAGTTAGTAGTTCATTTTATCATTTATGTTTAACCTTGATCGACCAGAGGGTTTCAAACTTTCAATTATCCATCTTACTTAAGCCTTTTTACAAAATATATAGACATGTCTTAGTTGGTACTATAAAAGATATTTGTACTTTTACAGACCTCTCAACTCTCGCGCATTCGGCGTGAGTCTCACGCATTCGGCGTGAGTCTCACGCAATTCGCTTCACTCTCACGCTCTCACGCCACGTTTAGTAAATCTCACGCATATAGCAGTTTCATAGTATTTTTTCAATAATATAATATTGTATTCTTAAATGCACATCATTATTCGGATCGCAAATCGAATATATAATCGCGTGTTATTCATGTTCCTGCATATACGGCCCGACATTTTGCCCGCAATTTGGATACAAAATAGTACGCATATGTAAATACGGCGGACAAAAGGCAGAATCAGTCGGAGCAGAATTCTATATGCAAATTATCAAAGGCAAATTAAAGCTCATTAATACTGTATGTCGCAGAAATACAGTTATTGTACTGTAACTAAAGTGCCTTGTCTTAAAGGACGTTATGACTTATGAAGCAATGTATTTCATTAAAAAACACCAATTCTCATAATGTACGACTGAAATGCCATTTCAGACCCCCGGACTTTTACAAAGGTGTCATCCACATCCCCAATCTCACTCTTAACTTCTCTGCAAAGTTGAGAGGTCTGCTTTTAGTACTTTTTTATTTGTTATTCTGTTAAACTGGAAGGCAACCTTAATGAAGCTTTCTGTAGAGTGAATCTACTTTAATAGTGAAGTTGAATTTTGAATTAGAACAACATAATTGATTTAAAATGTGGGGTGTATTTATCATTCAATATCTAATTGAGTATAAATATAAGAACAAATATAAAATATATTCAAAGTTAATTTGAAATAATAAACCTCAACCACTGATGGACTCAACTCATTGATACCAAAGTAAAATTGTCAGGCAACTATAGGCAGTGTGATATTCTGACAATAGAAGATAAAATATAGTATGACATGCTTTTTTAGGTTTCCTTGCCAATTATTGATGAAATTATCTCTAATTTTTAAAAGTTTCTAATTGTCTATACTTTAAAAGCATGGTTTCCATGACCAGTTGTGCTGTTTCGATAATGTCAAGAAACTCCAGGTGACAAAACACAACATTTGAACCAAGGCGGCAGGAAATTTTTTTAATCTCACAGGAAATTTTTAAGGAAAAGCAAGATATCAAGAATGAAGCTCGAGAAATTTCAAAAATCAGCACAACCTTGTACCCAGGGCTTGCATTAAAGTAACAAACATCACAATTAGAGCATAAATACAACAATCATAAGACAACTGGTACAAATGGTTTGACGACTTATCAAAGCCTAAAGATGTTACCTTTCAAGGATGCTTGACCCCAGAAGATGTGTTGGGAAAGCCAATCCTAATAATTTTCAGTGATGCTTCAGAAAGGCATTTGGAGCGGTGGCCTACATAAGATGGAGATTGATGGATGGTTCATTTGCAGTTAGGTTCATCATGGCAAAGTCGCGAGTCGCTCCAGTGAAGGAATTAACAATGCCAATGAACTGCAAGCAGCAGTAATCGCTTGCAGACTCAATCATACAATCCGAAGTGAATGCCGCTTGGAGTTTGAGAAGACAATATTTTTCTGTGATTCCATGATTATTTTAGCTTGGATTCAAAATGAAACACGTTCCTTCAAAGTCTTTGTCTCCGTGCGTGTTGCCGAAATCAAGGCTAAATCAGACCCAGCAGATTGGCGTTATTGTTCAACCGATTTAAATGTTGCAGACGATGTAACCCGAGGTTTGTGTGTCGAAAATCTGTCCGGTCGCTGGAAACACGGAGAAGCCGTTCTTCTTCAGCCAGAAGATCAGTGGCCATCAATGCAACTGAGTCAGGACAATGATGCAAATGACATGCTTATCGAATGCCGTAAAGTCAATGTTGTTGTTAATTTACCAGCCTGCTGTCCCCTGATGCAGTTTACCAAGCGATTCTCCAAGTACAGGCGGGCAGTTCGAGTCCTGGCGGTAATCGGGAGGTTTATCCACAACTGCAAGGCAAGGCAAGGAAAGTTGCAACTTATCAACGTCTGTCTGGCGCGTTGACAGTCGCTGAATTGGAGGAAGCAGAAACGCTTCTAGTTAAAGATGCACAGTCAGCGATAAAACCCTTAATCCAGAAGAATGAATTCAGAAATCTGGCACCATTCATTGATGATGATGGTATCATCCGCGTCGGAGGCCGAATTGAGAACGCACCAGTTTCATATGAGACTCGACATCCACCCATTATTCCACGTTGTCACTGGCTATCTACCCTAATCGTAAGACAAGCACACCAGTATGGACATCTCGGCGTAGCGGCAACCGCAGCAAAGACACGGAAAAGATTCTGGATCGTCGGCGTACACCACATTGCGACGAGTGTGACATTCAAGTGCGTCTTCAGTTGGCAGAGGGCACAGAAAAACGAAATACAAATAATGGCAAACCTCCCACCATATCGACTTGCACCATTCACACAACCGTTCTTTTATACAGCTGTCGACCTGTTTGGTCCTATCAAAGTCAAAGTTGGCCGAAACAAGACCGACAAATATTGGGGTGTCTTGTTTACATGTCTGAACGTCAGAGCTGTTTACATTGACGTTGCAACGGATTACTCGACTACTGGTATTTTACCCGTACTGAGAAGATTCTTCTGCGTACGGGGCTATCCGCGCTGTCTGTGGAGTGACCGAGGAAGTCAACTAGTAGGTGCTGAAGCCGAGTTACGGAAAGCCATTGAGGGAAGAGATACAACAGAACTGAAAGATTTCCTACACGAGAAGGGTATGGAATGGAAATTTGTTACACCAACCGCCGCTCATCACAACGGATGTGCAGAGTCGCTTATTTGAGTGACCAAAGCAGCGCTCAAGAAGTCGATTGGAGATCAAGTTCTCGCTTCTTTGGAGTGTCAAACGGTATTATTCGAAGCGGCAAACTTACTGAACCAACGCCCAATTGGTCGTATTCCTAATGATCCTGCAGACGGCACATACCTCTGCCCGAATGATATCCTGCTTGGCCGAGCATCGACTAACACACCCCAAGGCCCTTTCAGACAAATGAAAAATCCACGCCATCGATATGAATTTTGTCAGCGCATCGTAGACAATTTTTGGAAAAGATGGTATCAAGATGTTTTTCCATCCATGGTTCCCCGACGGAAGTGGCATACTAAATGTAGAAATGTTCAGGTAGATGATATCGTTGTGGTCGCTGACCAGAATGCCATACGTGGGAAATGGAAGATAGCTCGTGTCACAGAAGTTTACCCAGGTGCAGATGAAAGAATCCGAAATGTAAAGGTCCGTACACCCACGGGTGAATATTCACGACCTATCACGAAAATTGCTGTCATCCATCCAGTTGAGGGGGACGAATAAGAGGTAACAAACACGGCGCTGGCGAGACCGAGGTAGAGTTGTAACCGTGGAGCGGGAGGGTGAAACGTTGCGTTACAGTTTAGTAGGACTGGAAACTAAATCGAATTTTGAACGATGTGAATTAAGTGGAAAACACCACGAGTTGTTGATGTGTTTTAAAATGAAATCAGGACAAATATAAGGACAAAATACGTTGGAAATATTACATTACTTATAGTTTAAAGTGATGGTGAATGGTTGCGGGACAATTGGGTTATTATTATTCAGGATTGTGCAACTTGTAAGTTTATATTGAAATGGAGTATCTCTTTATATACACACTGGTATTTGTTTATATTGACAACTATATTATTATACGTAATATATGTATTGATATCTCTTTAATAGGATTTGAATAAAGTTTAACTTTCATACGAATCGGCAAATATTCATACAAGAGAATAAACAAAAGGTTCCTAAACGCTACAGGTTGTTTCACTCAGAAAGCATCATGAAAATACTACATGGTATATGAAAGTACATCTGGATTGCTAGTCGCCCACACACTTTGGATATTATTGTATCCTCTGGATAGAATCGTGCCTGCGGCCCTGCAATTCTGGTGCATGCAGCATTCTATTCACCAACAGAACTGAGCTACACAGTCCAGTTGTCAAGCTGGAGTTCATGTGTGTATACTTGGGTACTGCTGTGTTAGTATTGGTAAATACCATAAATTGAAACCAATAACCTTTAAAACATATTAATATTTACTGATACCTTGACAGGGCAGTTACCAGATTAAGTATATTATATATACTTGTGGTTACGACACGATATATTATTCTAAGAGATTCCGTTGACATCTCACTCATTGCATGAATAATAGTTGAAAGGTTTGTACATAGAAATTTTCGAGTGGAAATTTATATATATTTATTGCACTTAACCATTTAGGAACAGCTGTGAAAAAAGCAACTGTAGGTCCCTGACAGGAATTAGACCAGCGATTCCTGTGCAGCACTCTAACCAACAAAGGCCAGTTGTCGAGCTCTCTTATGGGTTAGGGTCATGGCAATACCTTAGTATATATGTATATAGTACCTTAACTAGTGTATTACGTAATATACAGTAATACATGAACTGGCCTTAATCCACTAAAGCACTGCAGTATGGCTGCAGGTTCAATTCCTGCCAGTGAGCTATAGTTGCTTTTCTTGCAGTCGTTCCTGATTAGGTCTAATAAATGTTTGTAAAGTTTCACTCAATAATTTTGATGTAGAAGTCTAAGACTTCTCACATATTAACTAACTAATGATTAAACCTACCTTTTAATTTTCTTTTTGTACAGGTAATTATTTAGGTTCAAAAATTCAATAGCAAGGACGAAAGTGGTATTATAAGCAAACAACCAAGAAATGTTCATGCGACAACAGCAGCAAATTGTAGCCAGTCTAACAGTAACTGTTTATTGTGTAAACGTTCTCTGGTTAAAAAAGATTTATTTATTAACAAGCTTTCGACTGCCAGTCTGCAGTCTTCGACGGGTAGATTTATAATGTGCTAGTGATATAAGATATGATACAGAGTGAGTACTGCTATACAAGAGCGGTTTACTATTACATTTACTGACAAAAGACAATTACTGACAGTTCCGCCTACGTAAATATAATATCCGCCTACGTAAATATAATATAATTATCCTAAGAAATTTTTGCAACAAGTTGAACAGAAACGTGTCATGTTTGAAAACAGAACTGCGCCACCCGAAGAACTTGTAAGATCGTTTTTTGAATTAGTAGAACCGAAGACCAATCGCAGTCACGCCGTCCTTCCATACATCAAAGGACTAACAGAACCTCTTAGACGCATTATGAAACCTCACGATATCCGAGTAACTACGAAACCTCTCCGCACTCTAGAACAAATGTTTCCCTCAAAAAAGACCGACCACTACCTGAGAACCAGACGAACGTCGTCTATCAAATTAACTGTTCAGATTGCTCGTGGAGTTACGTTGGCGAGACAGGCAGGGCCTTTATAACAAGAAAAAAAAGCACAAACGAAACGTGAAAAAATGCAAGAGTGGCTCTAATATCGCGAATCATGCGTGCGCAAACGACCACAGAATTGATTTTAAGAACGGAAAAATAATTGACAAGGGAAGCTATCGACACAGATCAACGTTAGAGTCTTGGCACACTGCATGCATGAAAGACGCTGATAACAACTCAAAACATTTGCCAGAACAATATCGCTTTTTGCTCAAACAAAACTTTTGCAAAACTTTAAATTCTACACAATATATTTACGTAGGCGGAACTTTCAGTAATTGTCTTTTGTCAGTAAATGTAATTGTAAACCGCTCTTGTATAGCACTACTCACTCTGTATCATATCTTATATCACTAGCACATTATAAATCTACCCGTCGAAGACTGCAGACTGGCAGTCGAAAGCTTGTTAATAAATAAATCTTTTTTAACCAGAGAACGTTTACACAATTAATTATGAATCCTGGTTTCGCTTCCAACATTTTTAAAAGTAACTGTTTAACGTGCACAGTCTGTCGACCCTAGTGATCAGGATTTATCTCAAGTGATAAAATTAATTTACAAATATTTTTAGTCGCAAAACACTGGAGTTTAAAGATTCCCAGTAAAGTTCTATTTGTATTTATTATGCCACACACAATGCATGGTAGAAACATTTGAAGCTTTGTTTGGTAGCAGGGGCGAAACTAGCCCCTTTTAATTTGTGGGGTGTCTGCCAGAATTACCCAGCCAAAACTGATGATGCCTTCAAGCAAATTTTTATTTCTGGCCACTATTTTCCCCAAAAATGCTGGCGAGCAGGGGGGTTCAAAAATGTTTCTGGACACCCCCTCAAGTTTTGCAACTACCTGAAAAATACAAGGATAAACTTTGATGTTTCGAGCGAAGGCCCTTCATCGTGAAGTTTGTTGCGGGGTCTGGAAAATTGCATGACGTTTTATGATCATGTGACAAAAATTAAACCAATCAGTGCATTTAGTCAAAACAAAGTATAAACAAAAAATGTTAATCACAATATATAGTATATATTAATACAATTATACAGAAATCTACAGCATATACATCTACAAATCAACAATATGTTGTTATTATTTAAAGTTGCACCTCTCACATTCGGTATAGATGTTCTTATTCTGGGTTAGATATATTATGCTAATTCGTATATATGGTATAATTTTTACCTAACATCATAACTTAATTATGTAAACCATTGTATTTCTTTAAAAAAAAACAAGATGTCAGTTGATGTCCACATCATCATATTTGTGTTGTATGCAATGATTTTTGCCTGCAGATTGATTGAGACAAAATAAAAAGCTGAATGTGCAAACAATTAGTTCTGGCAAAATGTATTGCTTTGAATCCCTTGTCTGTAGGTCAACAATAAATGCATGCAGTGCCAGTCAAATGGTAATGAAAGTGGACAACTTTTTCAGACAGATTTTTCTTCCCGTGTGAAAAAACCGTAGTACCCAGAGAAAACCTACAACATTTGGTTCAAGGAACTTGACTCATTTCAATAATCCAACACAAATATTGCAAAGAGAAATTAGATTCTTTGACGGCAAGACGGTTTCGCAATACATTACGACTTAATTTTTCTATTGTAAATATCTCGGCGAGTATTTACCCCCCCCCCCTTTTAAATAAAACCCACCATTGAAATCCTGACAAAATAACCTTTCGAACGGGGGGTCAAGAGCCGTCAAAACATTACGCAAACCGAAACAATCATATATTTACTCACCGCTTGGCCAAAGATTCTGAATTTCATATCCAGATAATCTTGAATATCTCTTGAACTTTTCGTCATTGTTTGAGCGGCTATATATGTAAAATACTCTTTGTATTCAAGCTCTTTCGTGTACAAAATTTCGTTTGAATACGGCGAGTAGAAATATTTATTTTGAATTTTTCAAGGATGCGGGTTTTACTCGCACTTGCTTACATTGCGCAATAATTGGCCAATAAGAAGCTCTTGTGGCCGGGATGACGTCAACTCACGCGTGTAGGTGCAATCTGACCTTGCGAATCCATTTCTGGCCTTTGCAGGGTCATACGATACAAGCACAGAGTAGATACTGGACAGAGGTGTAACTGTATTACGAAACGCGAATGTTTGAGTGTAACCAAAAGCTTAGCCAGTGCGCTAAGGAGAGGCATTCACACCCCCCCGAAAACTTACAAAATGGCGGGCATTTTTTTACTAAAAAGACCGCAAAAAATTGTTTCAAAATCAAGGATATTGTTTGAAATCTCGCTGATTTTTGTTGAATTATTTTTGTTTTCAAGTTTGCCTATGGGAAGAGGTAAATCTGGGAGAGATTTGCAGTTTCTTTTTTTTTCAACAAAATTGTTTTCATATGAGCGGGAATTGTAAATATTTTGCCATATTTTGGTTTATGGGCTTAGCCTGCTTGGCTATTTTAGCTTTAATATACCTGTAATTTGTGTAAAATATCGTGGATCTTTTGTGGAAAGGAAGAAACTTTGCTTGACAAAGAATTTGGTTGACAAACGGCAAAAGTTTTCTATCTTATTAAGGTACGGTGTGAATCTTTTGACTATTAAAAACTTAACAATAACACATTCATGCTAATTTTTTTGCTATTTGTCTGATAGTCAGGAATTAAGAGTGCAGGGGGTTACATTAGCAATTGTCATGTGAATTCAGAATATAGCTAATGACTTAATCTGTTTTTACAACTTTATACTGCTATTTTACAATGTACTGTAGTTCACTAAGTTCAGTAGTTGTTCCATTTATAAGCATTCAGCTCAATCAGCTGTGTCTGTGATTTGATTTAATTTGTTGCTATTTTGGCTGTAGTAACACTGTTGTTTGTGAATGCTAATAATAATTGGAATTTACCAGATGCTTATTTTATTGTATGTATGAAATAATATGGTGACATTCTTTTCCAAAATAATTTCTATATGCACCAATCATGTTAAGCATGCACCTAGATGGGAGGACAGGCTACCCATGGCTTTGTAATAGACTAATCAAGTAATAACTAATGCCTGCCCAAGACACAACATTTTTGACAACAATTTTTCCCATTTGTAGACTGGGCAAGTTATGATGAAGAAGCAAATGATGATTGGCAAATTTGATAAAAACCCAAATATTTTTCATTGTTCAGTATTTAAGTAGTGATTTTGGTTGAAGACCTTCAAAACATCCTGGAGTTTCCAAAAATAATCTTTTTCATTGGCTCCCCTGGAAATATTTTCCAAGAGATTTTTGAACCAGCTCCCTGGAAATGCATAATACAGTTTTTAAGCCAAATATTTGGGTGACAACATTCCTTTGAAATGGATTTTTATGTCCCTCTTTAAGAAGTTCCAAGGTCTTCACCCCTGGGTGTATTGATTAAAAATGCTAACAAGATTGGTGGTCAACCTTTTATTTTTGTACTCAAAATTTTCCCCATGTGCATATAGGCATACCAGATAACTTCAGCCTGTATATGCATGGGTTGAGGGTGAATTAATGGTTGAATAAACATTGGACATTTTCACTGACACTGTTAAAATTCTTGAGCCATATGCACCATAGAAGGAACTAATAATGTGTGAGTGTGACAATTTCACTTTCCCTGGAGGTAGAAGTGAGGCTATAGGCCAGAGTGTGAGAGGTGAATCTATAGATTCAAGTTTTTGTTTCCTGTAATGTAGGTAATAATAAGCCATTGAATTCTACATTAGCTGCATGTAAAGGCCAGGTCGTGAAGAATTTTTTCCAGCCCCCCAACTGTTTACCTCCAGTTTTTTCAGCACAGATTATCCTACATGTATCAGTGTTAAGCCCTGGAGTGTCAGACAAATAATGGTAAAATATGAACATTTGATAAATGTGGATATATTGAAAAGACTGAAAAATACATTGTTTACATCAATTGTTTGAATGTTATATTTTTCTTCGATTTCTACAATTCAATGTTATCTGCTGTTATAAATCATATTCTATTTTTGCCTCCTCTGCAGGCAACTCTGTATTGTTTTGTATAACAGGTTTTCAACTCTTATTTGTTTTGTATTGTAAATGCATTTTGTAAATGATCAAACTTTGGTCGAGCTTCAAGCAAAATAGTGTTAGGCCTGGGGAGAGCAAAACATGGGAGGAAAAAATCCCAAATATAAAACCTATTATACAAAACAATACAGAGTTGCCTGTGGAAGAGGCTAATTCTACTTAAATATTAACCCAGAACTCTCCCCTTGACAACTAAAATCATCTGGCATTAGACAGAAAATAATGAAGTAGGGTGCAATGTGACTCAATGGGTTAACTAGACACATCATGGGCAGATAGACGAGTTAACCCACTAAGTGCCAGCACTCTCCCCTTGACGAGTAAAATTGTATAGCATTAGACAGAGTAAAATAATCTGGCGTTAGACAGAGTAAAATAATAAAGAATGTTAGGGTTTGTAATCCAAGTGATTATATACATTTTAAGACCTGACCAGGAACGACTGCGAAAAATGCAGCACAAGGTCCTCTGGTAGGAATTGAACCTACGGCCCTGCGATTAAAATAATAAAATAGGGCGCATCAGTGCACAATGCGACTCAATGGGTTAGAGATGAACAGACGGTCAAGTCTGTTCTGCACATATGTACCTTCTGATGTAAACAATTGGTAACATCAAGGTGTTATACATAGGGTTATACATGGTGGTCAACATTACATGTATCAACACTAATGACTTGGGGAGTGAGCAAATGAGGCTAAATTGCATGTATTCGCCAGCAAACATGAGGTCAAGACATATAGTGAACAATATACTCACACCGGTAACTGTGTTTCCTTTTAGAGCTGACCACCATGTGCCGAGATGTCGCATCACAACACATGAAAGTATTACTTTAAAGAATACCCAACTTTCACATTGTTTCGGCATCTCATTCAGAAACTCTAATCAAAATTCATTTAAAGAATAGCAAACCTGAATGATGTTAAATATGAACTATGTACATCATATTTTTTTAAATATAGTGTGTTTGAAATGTAAAAAACCAACATCCCTCACGTTTTATGATTTTTATCACTATTATAAACAGGGTGCCATATACTACAATAGCGGTTTCAATTTCAGATAGTGAAATCTTGACTGATTTCTGCCTAAGTATTTCACAAAATATTAAATACAACGATATCCAGCTGCACATAAGTTATTATACCATTTACATTTCTTCTAAATCCTTTAGACATGGCTCACATGAGTATTAATTTCTCGGTAATTTCGGAATTTCAATTTTCCACTCCTACGATGAATAATAGTGCCATATAAATCGGTAGATAATCTTCAAAGGTTTTTCATACCAACACATCTTTCAAGGACGAATTATATAAACATGTTAATAACAACTTTAGTAAAGGAAAACTGTTATGAGCAAAATAACAAGTGTTTCTCGTGCCGATTATTTTCTGAAACATTCGGGCGCCATCTTGAAATTTGAGTTCGGGGGGGTGAATGCCTCTCTTTCGCGCACTGGCTAAGCTTTTGGCGGCCGGTTACACTTTTTTGGCTGAGTTCCACCTCTGTGTAGTATATCTACTCTGTG